>JAQQZX010000003.1:7862902-7873496 GCA_030068355.1 Notoglanidium maculatum
TAGCATGGGTGGAGAAATATTAAGCTTCTTCTTCTTCTTCTTCTTTTTCTTCTTCTTCTTAAATGTATTTTAACAGATGTAGGTGTTTGTTCCCAAGGAACGTTGGGCGCTTTTGAATTCTCAATTCTGATTGATCAAAAGGTGGTTGTTATTTTTTTATTTTTTTACCAGCTGTGAGTGATATCACAGGTTTTTTATTAACCTGCGCCTCTTATATCTTTTCCTTTCTAGCAGCAGCTAATTCACAGGGACCTGTATGGCAGATGCTCCATATTATTCTAATAAGTCTAATAATAAACAGCTAAAAAAACTTGTTCTTTAACAAACTATAAGGTCTAATCTTTTATATGGGTAGATGTTCATGAAAAAGGCGTTTATTTAACATTTATGGAAGGAGTTCCAGTGTCAGTGATTTGTAGGCCTGAGAGTCATTAGCCTATGTTTTCCACAAAGGGAGACTCTTCGGGACAGGATCTGGCTTCCCTGTTTCTTAGTAACAAAGTATGCCTAATTTTTTTCACGTTCCTCAACATGAAATGTCACTACAAATGGATAAAAAGAATGTCGTTGCTTATTAATAAATTAAAAATCATAATAAATACTAAATCGTTGTCGTGTAAGAGGAATAAAACACTAAGTAGCACTGTTACATTTTTTTTTTAAATCCACAAGCATCGCAGTCGTTGATTATTTCCCCATAACATCATGTCCCGACTTCTTTTATTCTGCATTACCTGGAATACTTTGATTTAGCAAATATATTAAAAATAAAAAGAAACATATAAGCATAAAATAGAAAATCTCAGACAGTGCTGGCCATGATGTTGCTCACTGTGGTAATCTAACAAGTAATCGCGAACAGATCGGACTCAACTCCCGAAAGACAATTGACTGCCGGTGATCAATGATACTGGCTGACTAACTTCTCAGGAGAGTGTAAGACAGCAAAGGCGAGATGGGGAAGGGGTCTACATCCTATAACACAGCGCGGGACACGAGGGTCCAGCAACGCAGCCTCATTCATCTTCATCGACTTTTTTGAACGCGAAGGAGAGGGAAGAAAAAAATATCTGCGCATAAGGCAGAGCCACCACCAGAGCCAGGCTTTGTTTTATATCCTATAGATTAGCAGAGGGACAAAGCTTTATTTTCGCCTGGAGGGAGATATTTTACCTTCCGCCATGCGGTTTTATGTCGGTGAGGTGTCAGGCGGCCTGAATGGATGGCTAATGCATAGGCAACACGCGCATGGCGCACGTCCGAGGGGGAGAAGGAAGGGGATTTAGGGCAGAGCGCGCGGGTAGAAATGCGGGACGGCACTCACCCCCCACTCCCCACACAGATCTGCGTCTAAAACCGTCTGCTACTGAACTAAATAGTCAAAACATCACACCAGCACAGTTTGGCATGGGAAATGTAGAATGTACAATCCCCCCTCGTAGCCCAGTGTTAGACAGAAATCTCAAGAAGTAATTTGAAATTTACTGCATACCTGAATAACTGCATATAAATAAGCACACATTTCACTTGGGGCTCCAGTGACAATGTTGGTCCAATAAATCCTCTGCATGCATTATTGTGCACTGCAAATAATTTTTTTTACACAAACCATACCGTGTTTAGTGCATCCTTACAAATTTTGTAGAATTCAAAACAGACCAGCATAGATGTAGTACTACTCTGACACACTGTTTATTTACTATTAGTTATGTAAATGCACACACTTGAAATTGCATGCACTTATATTTTTTACACCCTGTACATTTCCTATGCATACTGTTTTTTATTTCATTAGCTTGATGAGAAGATTTCTTTCTCTCATGCTGCTACACCATCAGCAGAAAAGGCTTTGGAAATTTACAGCTGGTGCTTAAGTGAATCTCAATGTCAACTCGTGTTGAACAGAAATCTTTAGAAGTAACAAAATTTTATTCAATACTTGGGATTGGTTTTATTTTTCTGTCTTATAAAGCTATAAATGCATTATAGTTTATTGTTATCATGTACAAGCCACAGAGTCCTTCCACATTCAAAATGATCCTTCATTCAAATAGACATTATTATTAAATTAAATATAAGTCAAGATTTAATCTAACCAAACAGCAGATTATCAAAAATGATAGCACCAGTTATTACTGGCACCTATGAGAATGCACCGTATCCTAAATCACTTCTCTGTCCAGACATCCTGTTTAATGTACGTAGCCCATGAACTAACCACTTACACAGCAGCATTGACTATGGCCATGAATCACTGAGAAACCAAAATGGATAATAATCTTTGCACATGCTCCTGGATTTTCAACAAGAAGCACCCAAATCCAGCCGCATGGATTGGCGGTCATGCACGGCTCCTCAGAGCTCTGAGATGATACGAGGAGAAGTGGCTATTCCTGCTGTTAAGGGCTGAAGGAGATTGTCAGATAATGACATCGCTGTCCTTGTTAAGACTTTCCTCAACCACTAAATAATGGGACAGTCACCCTGATTGAACACTGAATATTCTAAGACAGAATAGGTTTTGAGCTCTAAAATGAAAGAGAGCCAAAACTAAGCTGAGAAACTTGTATAAAAATGGGCAGGTGTGGCTTCAAAGCTAATTTTAATTATTTTAGACAGGAAAATCTGTGAGATGAGGATAGTGAATTCTGAATTTCACATACACCTTCTTCTTCTGACTTCCCATAACCCCAGAGGCAGCTGGAACAATACTCTGTAGTCCGTCGCTTTTATATAGTATATTGTGGTAATTGGGCTGCATTACTCTTAATGTGTTTTTAACTTGACAGTATGGTATGACACGGTATCCATTTGATTTTCCTTCTTGTCTAGGTAGCAAAAGTACCAAACCAACTGGAAATAGTGCACACCACTGACTGGTCAAATATAATTGACAGGTGTTGGAGTATAAGACATTTAAGATTCAGCCAGACTTCTTGATTAGTTGTATTTTAATTTTAAAATGTATCTGTCAGAGATTGCATTCTACATTGCATCTCTGTTCATTCAGATTAAAGTTTTGGCACACAATTGGCACACACCGTGAGCCCTATGAGATAGACAATTGACAGGAATATTACCAAAGTCACCACTTCACAGCTTACAGAGAACTGTTGCTCTGTTCACAGATAATGTTATGTGATGAAAAACAGACAAAGGTATTCAACCAAGTTCTGGATGTGGTTTAATAACTGTACTGTGCTATATCGCATTGTCCGCTGGAATAGCACTAATAGACTACAGTCATATATGATCACCTACTGTGTTTGCAGAGCTGAAACAGAAGGTGGGCATGCAAATAGTTTTCTGTGTACAGAAGGTTCCATCAAGACAACCACTCTGTTCTTTTTCCCCTGTGAGCATGTGCATGAGCAAGCCATCAGGTACCCGCTGCGGGAAGCCATGCTCAGGATGGGGGGAGGTCTTTCTGTGGTAGTGAGGAGTTGAAAAGGTGAGCAGGTCATGACCTCCAAGTGTTTTACGAGGGAATGAGGCTGATTTGTCTTCAGCGAAGCATGCTGCTGGCATCTTCACACCCTTGAGTTTCTGGCCGAGCAAAGCAGACTAGGGCTGAGGCTGCCGGCTATAAATTAGTACACTGGCATGCTGACAGGCAGTCAGGGCCATGAGAACGGCACACACCTTCACCTCTTTCTAGCTCTGTTGGGTCCAGATGGCAGAAAGCACTGAACCAGGCCTTGGCCTGAAAAGACCAACCATACCTCTCCAAAACACCACGTGCCCACCGAGACATGCTAATCCTAAAGAAGTGTATATGTCAGATTGCTTATAATGAAATAGAAGGAATTCTAACACAAAACTATGAATTACAATTCTGCCAATATTTCAGTAATCATGTAGTGAAAGAAATGACATGGATATACTTACAAACATGTCTGGGCATATGAGTAATTAGATCATCTGAACAGGAAGTGACAATCAATAATAAATGATGATTTGTGATGATGACCATCTAATGAATAATAATTATGAGAGACATTATCTGTCTTTAGTACACTCTTACAAAGAAAAGATACCATCTTCTTCCTTTTTGTCTCTCTTAGGAAACCCTTAAAGTTTCTATATAGGATCCTATGAATGAGGGTTTCCTTTTCACAAAAGGTTCAAAGATTTGACCTTAGAACGTCATTATATATTCAGAAACACAGAGTCTATTTGCTTTCATGCTTTCAAGTTCATACCAGATCACATGACTCATTGCATACAAACTAAAGGCTTCATTAGTTTGTCTGTCTGAGGGGACCCCTAAAGGTCCAGCATAGAACCCTAAGAATATCCAAACTATTTAAAAACCCATGAGAAACCCATCTTTGCTGACTTTATTTATATATCATTAACATCAACATTGAATCCTAAAAAAAAAATACAATCACCTCACCCTTACTTGTTAGAACAAAGTTGGTTCTTTCATTTGCCCTACTGTAGGAACCATCAATACTTCTATTTGGAACCCTATAATACGGGTTAACTTTAATTGACCAAGAAAAATGCCTTTAATGTGTAGAAGCATTAACCATCCGCCTGACAACTCCAGGGTCCCAGGTTGAACCTGAGCTCAGGTTACAGAGTTCTGCAGGTTCTCCTGTTATCCATGTGCTCCTCCGAGCTCTATGGTTTCTTCCTACATCCCACAAACATTTTGGTAGGATGATTGGCTACGCTAAATGTCAATGAGTGGATGAATGTGTGTGCATGGTGTTCTAACCAAAATGAAATGTTTACTAAAGATTAATGAATGAATGAATGAAGTGTCTACATATTAGCTCAATAATAATGCTATATCTGAAACAAACACTAGCTCTTAAGCACACTGAAATGCATTTTCTACCAATATGTTTCTCTCTCTGGCTGCTGGTGGGAATTAACCACCAAATCCTGCGAGAAAACCAGCTCTGTACTAAATCATGTACAATCCCTGTTACTGGAAGGCAAATATGACACTAATCATGCCTTTAGGAATCCCCTTTTCACTACATTACCGGTTGATCCCACACAGTCCTGCTTCCACACATAACTACAGAGCTGGCCATTACACCTCCCCTCATGTGTATGCATTAGTTTGTAGCATAAATATTACTTACACTTCTACATAACTGTATATGTCTTTTAGATAGATGGACGGGTACAGTTTGCAGGGTATGGCAAGAAATATTGAGAGGCTCCATGAATCAAGTTGTACCTCGTACTCAGGGGAACCATCACTTTGAATATATTCCTAAGGCTTGGTTACTTGATATTTTAATAGATGCATTGTGCTTAGAATTTGTTGTTCTGTATCAGTGCTGAATAAATAAAAAGATCCTGGAGCTTCCAGGAGAACCCGATTAGACACAGATTAATCAGGTTTTAGATGCTTTAAATCTGATATGTCATTCCTAGACAATGCGATTTAAACCCAAGAGTATAGAAGCTGGATGGATTATGAAAATTGTTGGTGTGTGAATGTATTAGATCCCTGTAAATCTTACAATTTTAAAACATAACCAAAAAAAGAAACGGTTGAAACACAGTGAGGCGGATAAGACTCAAAGTGACAGCTGGTACACATTCCTGACTATTCCTACTGTTCTTTAAAATATTTATAGTGCTATTTGTTATGCATCACGGTGCCAGAGAGACAAGAGGAAATGTCATTGTGTTTGAGTGAAAAGCTGGGTCTCAGTTTTAATCTTCTTCTCTCGCTGTGCAAGAGAGGAGATAGAGGACTGGGTGTGTCAGTGTCTTTCCTGAGACACGTAACACCAAAGACGGAGAACAGGACATCAAGATCTACACTGAGTGATTGATTGATCACTGATAGCATGGCTGAGAACTACCTTTTCAATATAATTGCGATAGCTTCATAGCAATCACAGAAGCAGACAAATAGCACTCTCCAACATGTAGCGCTACACAGACAAAAGCCTCTTTGATTTGATTTCTTCCTCATTGGCCGTGTTCACAATAGGATGAAGTGGTTCTCCACAGGCCCACAGGTGTGCTGTATAGCTCTGTCTGTGTGTCAGCTCAGAGAGAAGGGACATGCTATTCACCTGAGCCCAATCCTCTGGGTAAAAAGCTGATTGTGTTGCTGTTATCGACTTCCTCGCGTAATTCTCAGCTGGAAAAAAAGGGAAGCGGAAAGTTTTATCTCAGCTTGGCAGCAGGGGGGACGGGTGAGAGTTCAGTCTCCTTAAGGCTCAGACACAGAGAACATTAGTGAACGAGTCAGGCTTTATGTTCCCAGATAGACACACACACAGAGGTCTGCAATACCTACACTGAAAAGAGGTGAACATAAAACAGATACATTGTGTACACAGCGCTGTCTTAATGGTTGTACTGAGATTTATGATCATAAATAATACTGTATGCATTTCATTATTCAGCAGAAAAGCAAATTATAATTGAGTAATGATATAGTGTGCATGTTTGCATTGTGATTTTTAATGTTAATTGTGGAGTGTTGTAATTATTATATGAAAACTTGGATTACTAATGCAACTCAGAATTTATGTTAGTACTTGATGTCTCATAATCTTTCAATAAATCGATTTTTACTCTGATTTTTGTTTTCATGTTTCTTTTTAAATTGCTTAATTTTTCATTTGGCCTTTGAAAAGAGGAAATCTCTGGTGTAATTTCTCTATATTTAGTCATAGATTATTATTCAGTTAAAAACAAAACAAAACAACAAAAAACTTTAGCTGTAACAACTTAACACATTTTTAAGTCTGAGCAAAGGTTCATTTTTTTTCAGTGTAGGAACTAGAGTCAAATTAAAAAGAAATGCATATAATTACAAAAGTGGTGAATGAGTAATAAATGCCTGGAGCTTCAAACATTTAAGTTAAACTAAATTAGGAGCCAGTTTTTGCTTTGTGCTCCTTTCACAGCTGAAAACAAAATCTAAACACAGAATCATCACAATTAGGCTAACCCAGATCATCTTCTCCTCACCTGATTTTTCTTTCTTAAGTTTTGGGTCCAGGATATTTTCTAACAGCAATAAGCCATTTCATATTTTCTGTTTTCTAACTGGCATGGCTTTCTTAAAAGAGAAATAAAATGGAAAAAGATTTAAGGTTGTCTCACACGCACACAAACACAAAAAGTTTCAAACACATTTAAAATAAAATAATATCTCTCTATGTCAAAATAAATTAAGAAAGAAAACAACAAAAGCCGGTTCATTCAGGTTATGAGGAGGTGAAGAATGTGAAATATATGACTGAAAGTGTTTGAAGCTTTTAGACAATCTTTAACTCTTCCCTCCTGTCTTGCACTTTAATTCCTGCTTTGCTTCTGTCCCAGTGCGTCACTCCTCCCCTCTGCCTCCTTTTTTGTACCCCTCCACCTTTTGTGCTCCTCTTCAAATGCGATGAGTCGCCAAAATAAGCAACAGCAAATCCACTGCCTCTTAGCCATAGACGTGTTTACCATCCCATAATGCTGCTCCTAGATTTGTTCAGCCCCTCAGATTGCCTTTTCTCTGCGTGTATTTCCCTCTTCTCTTATCACTGAACAAAGCGGCTTCTCCCCCTGCCGCAGAGCTCAGAAACCCTGTGATTGTTACAATGGCGAGGATCTGAGGCGCTCTCCATTTCCACTGTAAAACCTGGAGACTAATGCGCCACTACCAGACCACGCAGGGCCAGATTGCTGTCAACACTCACCAAAACTGCAAACTCAGATTAGACGCTGCTCTTAACCTGTTTTCAGAAAAAGGCTTTCCCACTTATTCATTGCCAAATGGAGGGAAGGGGGGGGAATCAAATGAATTAATCTGCAGCAGCAATTCAGAAATAGAGAAGATGGATTGAAGTTATTGACTGCAACCTTGGCTCTGTCCCTCTAAAGCTTAAAAATGTTTTCTCTGTAATTTTAATATTCAGGAAAAGAATTTTGTACTTGTTATTTAAAAAACAGCATTTTTCTGTAAAATAGGAGTGAATTATTAAAAATGGTAAAGGAAGCTTTTCATTGCCATGAAATAAGGTGGAAAGTAATAAATAAGATAAACACTCAGATATTGTACTCATTTGGTCATAGTTGCCTGTTTCCATTGTGTGTAAATTGTAATATATTTTCCACTGATTTTCAATAACAATCAACATTTTTATTTACTTTGCTAAACACACTTGAACATTTCTTATATGAAAATAAATGGACTATTTGAAGAAAAACCTTGTCTTTCCTGAGGATCCCATGGATATATTTCATGTATGTTTCCCGTATAGATGTGTTAAGTGTTACACGATCCATCCGTTCTGAAATGCAATGAAAACAAAGGCAAGCTGCTGAGAAGTGTCAGATGGTAGAGCTCAAAATCCTGGCCATAGAGCTGCCAACCTGCCCTCTCCTCAACAGCTAGTGTGTGTGTGTGCGTGTGTGTGTGTGTGTGTGTCTGTGTGTGTGTCAGTGTATGTGTGTGTGTGTGTGTGTGTGTGTGTGTGTGTGTGTGCCATCAGAGACTCATGCCACTCCACCACACACACACGGCCCAGGTTAAACTGCATGGGAATCGGGCAGGCTACACACTGTTTGTTTTGGACTCAATAGCATCTCATTTACACGTGTTAATTGCAGCTAATTGGTTCTAATTAGATGAACAGGAAACCCTCTGGGACCATTCATACCTTTAATTTGAAGTAAATATCATTAATTAACATATGCTAATTGGGGCCAATTAACATTGATTAAGAGATGCCAGCGACGGGGAAAAGTACAACTATCAAAATTCGATCAAGTCAGCAGAAAAAAGCGGAGGCGTGCTGGACGTGGATGGTAATGTGAGGCAGCATCTGGCTTGATACTGTTTGGGTGGTGCTGGGAGAGCGACGCGACGGAGCTCAGCGGCCCCCGGCTCAGCCTGGCACGCACGCATGGTGCCCTGCGCCGTCTCTGCCCCATGGCCCACCTGCGCAGGAAGTGCCCCCGCAGACAAGAGGCATCTGTGGGTCCACGAGAGGCCAGTGTGTGTCACACTGCCCGAGCACAAGAGATTAGAAAAGCTGGCCAGATAGGGAAGGAGAAATAGAGAAGGAGAAGGAGGAGAGGAGAGTGGATGAAAGGGAGGGAGAGACACACACAGAAAGAGAGAGAGTGAGAGATAGAGATGAGGGGGGTGGTAAAGAGAAAGAGCAGACAGAGAATAAGAGATACGAATGAGAACACAAGGAGGATTTAGGGTGCCAGAAAGCGTTTAATCCGAATGATTTTATGTGATAACAAGACCTCATTTAGCATAGCTTAAACCAGAGGCTTGCCTGAACAATAACAAAGACATGCAAGGGTACAGAGGATATGAGCACAGCACAGGGGGAAAAAATAAATGCTGAAATGTTTCTAAATATTTGTTATATTGAAATGGAAATGGCCTAAAATGGCCTAAAATGGGACTCTATTGGTTGTGTCAGATCGAATGTTAGAGACAAGCTTTGGGCATATGGGCAGGCAGACTGTTGGAGACTGTTGCTACGTCAGTGATTTGGCTGGCAAGCGTAGGTGATTCCCAGTTGGTAGAGGGAGAGAGAGAAAAGATGATAGAGAGACATTGAAAAGAGCTTGTCCAAGCTGCTTTTCCATCCTATATGTCAGACGCAAATGCACACAAATACACACATGGTGTGGCATAGCAGGAACCCGGGCACTTATGGAGCTGAGCAGGTCTTTTCATTAGCTTTCGTTTCAGTATGTAAACTTGAGCATGGAATAAGAGCACATGTCAGCCTGGAGCTATTAACACACACACACACACACACACACACACACACACACACGAGAAAAGAAATGTGTTTCAACAAACATGCAATCACACACATACATGCACAGACAGCATAGCAGTGTGAGAGACACACAAAAAAAGAGACTCACACTGTGCTGTGTGTGCTTAGAGGCACACGTGCCGAGGCAGGGTGGTGCAGGCCCATGGTGCTCAGCAGGGAAAGGTGTGAATGTGTGTCAGATGGTTCAGCGGGCAAGCTGGCAGCAGGCACCATGGCATGCTCAGCCACTCAGGCAAGGAGAGCAGGGCTTAGCCTGGCCCTAACGCTGTGCCACCCAGGTAAGAGCTAGACAGCCAGCTAGCTGCCTCCTCAACCCCCACCCTCAACCTGCTCTGAGGCTTTCACACACTAGCCTTATAAGCATCTCTCACACACTTCTGCTTTTGATAAACAGGGCCATCTTGTAGCATAAGCCATAAGGTTAACAAACTGTGAGGCACAATAATCTTATACTAAATACTGCAATATAAGATACAGCCTGCCATTAAGTCTTATTCTTTTTCAGTCCAAATGACCAATTTTAAAATCTTATGCTTCATAACATTTCCACAGCCCAAGGCTTGTTATCCACTACATGAATAACAATGCAAACTGATTAAGCTAATATTCTAAAACTGAAGCCTGGAAATTTGCAACCATCCATGGTTTAAGAGTTAATTTTAGTAAAAAATAAAATAAATTTGCCAAAAAATGCAATATATATATATATATAGTGAACACGTGTGCCTAGTTAATGTGGATTACTATAGTTGTTCTATAGGGCTGTTTACTGTATTTTTATCATTTACTATTTACTGTTGCTCTCA
>JAQQZX010000003.1:7873596-7908880 GCA_030068355.1 Notoglanidium maculatum
TGCTCTCAAATGCATTAAGAAGGAAAGAAATTCCACTAATAACCTTTTATGTCAACAACCGCTCAACTAAGTAAAGATAAACAACAGTCCATCATTATCCAGCCTCTTTTAAATTCATACAAATAAAGAAATAATTGAATTAGACGGTGACCCCAAACTTTTGACCGGTAGTGTATGAATGGATTTTGCATGTCCAATTATGCAAATATTGTTTATATCAGTAATAATCAAGATAGAAATAAAGTAGATTTAGTATTTTAAAGTTTTCCACAGAAATGTATTTAATACTTGGTGGAGAAATCTTCGTTTGCAGTATGATGCTTCCAGTATGAAGAAACTAATCTCTCTCAGGGTTCAGGTTTGATTTTGGCTCATTCTTCTACACAAACATTCTTTAAATGAAATGGTGTATCATGATCTTCAGTGGGCTTGGGCCATTCCAACACCTTGACTCCTTTCTATTGAACCAATTCAGAGTCTCATGTCAGCATGTTTTGGATTGTCGTCCTGCTGGAATGTCAACCCACACCTCATCCTCATCATCCTAGTGGACAGCAACAGGTTCTTCTAAAAAAAATTCCAGTGAATTACTCCATTCATTTACCCTCCGATAATTTGGATTGCTTTGGTTTTGTGAGAAGAGAAACATCCCCATACCATGGTGTTTCCATGTCTGAACTTTACTATGATATTTTTAGGGCCATATGCAGAGCCAAACATTATGCTTTAAAAAGTTAAATTTTTTTTGTCTCGTCTGAGCACACTACATTCTCCTAGTAATCTATAGGCTTCTCTAAATGTTCTGTAGCAAACTTCAAACAAGATTCAACATACCTTATCTTCAGTTATGGACTCTTCTGTGGTGATCAAGAATGGAGACCATGGCTGTAGAGTGCACTGCCTATTGTTTTCTCTGTGACAACTGTACCCACTGCCTATAGTTTTTCTAGAGCTCTTTTTGAGGTGTCCTTAACTCTTGGGCTACTCTTCTGACTAAAGTTTTAACTGCTCAGTTGAAAATCCTGTGCAAGGCCGGTTGATGGTTGAGTAATGTTTCTTCCACTTGCAAATAATGGTCATGACAGTGTTTTTAGAAGTTGAGAAATCCATCAGTAACTAGTTCCATTGCTATGCTGCTCAGCAATCTTGTTGTGAAGGTCTTGGGAGAGTGCTACACATCATGAGATGTTTCTTGCATGACAGCTTAGTGCCAAATGATATGTTTACTTGCATTCACAGGTGGGTTCTCTTTTTTCTTTTTTTTTCTATTTCGTTTTTTATTTTTGGAAGAGTGGAAGTACTAATCTACCAACATGCACTAAGCTGATTCTTATGAGCACAGATAGGAGAACTAATTAGTGCAATCAGCTGGGTTTCTTGCTGTGTGCAATACTTTTTTCCTATATATGTATATTTCCTTTCCACTTTATTGCACATAACTTTTTATGGATTGGAATATGGTCATTTATTTTTTGTGTGTAGTTTCATTGCATTAATACCAATATCTATTTACATTTTTATGTGAATACAGTAACAGTCAAAAGTTTGGACACACCTTCAAATTCAATGTTTTTTCTTTATTTTTATTGCTTAAAAAACACTCCTTATTTTAAAGTAATGATGGGCTGTCATTTCTCTTTACTTAGTTGAGCTGTTCTTCATATAGTATGGATTACTACAGTTGTCAAATAGGGCTATTTATTGTATAGCAACACCTCCTGGAAACAATAAAACTGATGGTCTCAAACGAATTAAGAAGGCAAAAGATTCCACTAATTAAAATTATTCCGGGTGACTACATCATGAATATGGTTAGGACATTGCTATTTTTATTGCTTAAAAAAACAGTCCTTATTTTAAAGTAATGATGGGCTGTCATTTCTCTTTACTTAATTGAGCATTTCTTCATATAGTATGGATTACTACAGTTGTCAAATAGGGCTATTTATTGTATACCAACACTTCCTTGAAACAACAAAACTGAAGGTCTCAAACGCATTAAGAAGGCATTAAGAACTGTATGGCATTATAGAGGGACTAGAGAACACACACCCGGAGGCAGCATTTATTGTGTTGGGTGACTTTAACAAAGCTAACATGAAGAAAGTCCTCCCAAAATACCACCGGCACATTACTTTCCCTACCAGAGGTGATCAGATACTGGATCACTGTTACACTTCACACAAAGACTGTTACAAACCCCTCCCCCACCCTGCTTTTGGAAAAGCAGACCACTGCTCCATTCTACTGCTGCCTGCATACTGGCAGAAACTTAAACAGGAAAAAAACAGTTCCCAAGCACATATACAAATGAGACACTGACACTGAGGAGGTCTTACAGGACTGCTTTGAGACAACTGACTGGCAGATGTTTGAAGATGTAACTGATGGAAACATCAACGAATTCACAGTCTCTGTCATAGGATATATAAGGAAGTGCATCGACGCTGTTGTTCCAAAAGCCATTGTCCGCACCTTTCCAAATCAGAAACCCTGGGTTAACGATGAGATATGTGCTAAGTTCAAAACGCGGTCCTCTGCCTTCAACTCAGGTGATCCTGATGCCTACAAAGCAGCCAGATATGACCTTGGGACGTCCATCAAAAATGCCAAGAAGGACTACTGGGACAAGGTGGAATCCCACTACCACAACTCTGACCCCAAACGCATGTGGAGTGGCTTAAGCTGCATCACAGACTACAAAAAGAAAAACAAAGTCAGTGTCCAGCTAACCACACCTCTCCCAGATGAGCTCAACATCTTCTATGCTTGTTTCGGTGCAGCCAATAACGAACCTGCCATATGCCCTTACATGGACAGGGAGGCAACGACACTGATCCTAGAGAGGGTCTGATGTGAGACGGTCCTACAAAAAGGTCAACCCCCACAAAGCTCCATGACCAGATAGTATTCCAGGCCATGCTCTAAGGGCCTGTGCCGACCAGCTGGTGGAGGTGTTCACCAACATCTTCAACTGCTCCCTGAGACAGTCTGTGGTCCCCACTTCCCTCAAGGCATCCATCATCATTCATGTCCCAAAGAACACTGTGGTCACCTGTCTGAATGACTACCGCCCTGTTGCACTGACGTCAGTAATAATGAAGTGCTTTGAACATCTGGTCAAAACCCACATCTGCGCCTCCCTTCCCGACACATTAGACGCTCTTCAGTTTGCCTATAGATCAAACAGGGCCATGGAAGATGCCATCACCTTGGTGACACACACTGCTCTCACCCACCTGGTAAATGTGAGAATGCTCTTCACTGACTACAGCTCGTCATTCAACACCATCATCCCTTCAAAGCTTATCTCCAAGCTTGATGATATCAGACTTCGGACATTAATGTGCAGATGGATCTTCAACTTCCTAACAGGCAGGCCCCAGTTGGTGAGAACTGGCAGCTACAATTCCTCCTCACTGATTCTGAACAAGGGCACACCACAGGACTGTGTGCTCAGTCCCCTCTTGTATTCCTTGTTCCCTCATGACTGTACCGCCAAATACAACTCTAACATCATCATCAAGTTTTGTTACAGACTATGACGAAACCGCATATAGAGAAGTGAAGGCATTGACCAGCTGGTGCCAGGACAACAACCTTCTTCTCAATGTCAGCAAAACTAAGGAGACGATAGTGGACTACAGGAGACAACAAGGGGGGACACACCATGCCATCTACATCAGCGGTGCTGAAGTCAATAGAGTCAGCAACTTCAAGTGAACTTCAACTTCAACTTCAACCTCGGAGTGAACATCACTGAGGACCTCTCCTGGACAACATACACCGACACTGTGATCAGGAAAGCTCGTCAGCGGCTCTACTTCCTAAGGAGGATTAATAAGTTTGGCATGAATGCTAATATCATCTCAAACTTCTACAGGTGTACAATAGAGAGCTTGCTGACGGACTGTGTTACAGCATGGTATGGGAGCTCCTCTGCCCACAGCCAGAAATCACTACAAGGAGTAGTGGAGGCAGCACAGCACATCACTGGCAAGAGCCTCCCTACCATTCAGGACATCTACCTCCAACGATGTCTGAGAAAGGCACACAGCATCATTAAGGACCACAGCCATCCAGCACACCAACTGTTCTCTTTGTTACCTTTTGGAAGGCAATACAGAAGCATGGCTGCATGGAGTACCAGACTTAAGAACAGCTTCTATCATCAAGCCATCAGACTCCTTAATCCAGCAGCTAAACTTTCCACAGTGTACTGGTTACCAACATACCATTAAACTGCTTTTTCTGTCTGCAAAGTCAAGTAGTACTTAATTTGTCACTTACTACTTAACTTGACACTTTACTCCAATGTGCAACTATTGTTATTACAGATGTCACTTTATTCAATGTGCAATTACTGTTACTTGCATTCATCACTTTCCCTAATGTGCAATACTGGTGTCGGCATTACACCCCTTATTTATGACTTTGTACTTTATCTTCTAAGTTTATGATAAATTCAATTGTATAGGCCTCCATTGCTGAGACTTGTTCCTTGTTTGTATTCTCGTCCAACACATTTCATGGTAATGAACATATGACAAATAAAAAAACTGAACTGGTCTGAGAAGCAAAGCAGAGCCAGGCTTAGGTTGGCTGAAGACAATAAGGATTGGACCATAGAGGACTTGACATAAGAGACAGGTCCTGGGTGTCAGAAATACAAGAAGTGAGGCTCTGGAGACTGCCAGACAAAGACTCACAGTTCTAGAAATGAGACTGAAGACATACACCAGGGAAGGAGAGGTCAAAAGAATAAATGGCCTGTTCTTCAAAGAACAATCTAGGGTGTATTTGCAGGGAAACAAGAACCAGTCAACATCACCAAGAGAGAGATCCTCCAACAAGTCTCAGGCATAAGGAACTGGACAGCACCTCGGCCTGACATGATACACACCTACTGGTTGAAGAAGCTAACAGCCCTCCACAGGGTAGGACAATACTGATCATGGAAAATCCCAAGAAAGGCACACTGCCATCCAAATACAGGTCAATAACCTGCCTCTCAACAACATGGAAAATCCTCACAGCCATTATAAGCTAGGTAGACAAATGAGTCAGTACATGAGCAAAGCTTAGAAAGGAATTGAAACCAACACCAGAGGGTCAAAGCACCACCTACTGGTCGATAAAGCAATCACCTAAGACTCTAAGATTAGGCAGACCAACCTGAGCGCAGCCTGGATTGACTACAAGAAGGCCTATGATTCAATGCCCCATGTGGATACTGGAATGCTTGGCACTATACAAGGCGAACAAAGCACCGATAAACTTCATAAAGAACTCAATGTGGAAGACAACACTGGAAGTCAATTCCAAGGCACAAGTCAGCATAACTTGTGGTATATACCAAGGCGAAGCACTGTCCTTGCTGCTGTTTTGCATAGGCCTGAACCCTCTCAGCCAAGTCATCTCAAAGAGTGGATATGGATACAGGTTCATAAGTGGAGTAACTCTCAGCCACCTCCTGTACACGGATAACATCAGGCTGTATGCTAAGAGTGAGTGAGGCATGAATTCACTGATCCACCTCACCAGAATATAGAGTGAAGAAATTGGGATGTCATTCAGAATAGATAAATGTAGATGCATGGTGGCCAAGAGAGGGAAGATGATGACTGAGGGAGTGGAGTTACCAGAGGAAAAATTTGCAGACATACAGGATATCTACTAAGTACCCTGGTATCCTACAGGCCAATGGGGATCATGATGAGGTTACAAGGAGATCAGCCAACAAAAACTTTCTCAAGAGGATCAGACAGGTACTCAGAAACCAGCTCAATGGTAGGAATAAGATCCAAGTCATCAATTTGAACCTCCTACCAACAATCAGATACCCACCTGGAATAGTGAGCTGGCCAGAGGAGGAAATATATGCCACTGTTGCCACTGTCAAGAAATGGAAACTCCTTTTGATGCATGGAAGGATCCACCCAAAATTCAGCTCCCTGAGACTCTATGAACAACAGATAGAAGGGGGTGGATTAATGAGTGTCAGAGCCACTATCCAGAATTAAACAAGGAGTATCCATCAAGAAGATGGCCCCCCAGGATGAACTGGTGAAAGAGGGCCTCAGGCAACAGAAGACAGAGGATGGTAAAGAGGAAAAGAAAGCATCATGGAAGACCAAACCCCCAAATGGAATGTCCCACTGACAGATATAGGAAGTGGCTGAGATCAAAAAATCTTTCCAGTGGTTAGAAAAAGCAGGCCTGCAGGACAGAACAGAGGCTTTGATCATGGCAGCACAAAAATAAGCCCTAAGCAGCAAATCTGTAGAGGCAAGGGTCTACCACAGCAGACAGGACACAAGGTGCAGGCTGTGCAAAGACACCCCTGAGTCTGTCCAGCACAAAGTAGATGGGTGCAAGATGCAAGCTGAGACAGCATACACTGAAAAGCATAAACAAGTGGTAGGGATAGTGTGATAGTATCTTATAGCTCTCCTACTAGCAAAACATGCAGTCACATCATGGATTAAAAAAAAGAAAATAAAGAACTTAGCCAGACTCTATTAATATATTTAATTGAAGTGAAAATACCATGGCACATAGCCAAATGTTCATTAATTTTATATATAATGACATACATAATAGAATAGAAATATTTGTGCAAAGTATGGGCTAGAAGCTTCCAAATCCCGATGGGAGACACCACCAAAATTGGTTGAGAACAACAGAACTAAGATCCTGTGGGACTTCAAATTCCAGACAGATTACTGGCCAACCAACCAGACAGAGTGGTGGATGACAAGGAGCAGAAAACACCAGTAGTGATATATGTGGCAATCCCAGCTGACCGTAACATCAGGAAGAAAGAGCATGAGAAAACTGAGAAGTACCAAGACCTGAAGGAACAACTGGAACATGAGTAGAAGGTGAAGTACAAAGTGGTCCCAGTGGTAATAGGAGCATTAGGGGCTGTGACTCTCAAACTTGGAGAGTGGCTTCAACAGATTCCAGGTACATCAAGTGAGGTCTCTGTCCAGAAACAACCAGTTATAGGAACAGCTAAGATACTGCGCAGAACCCTCAAACTTCCAGATCTCTGGTAGAAGACCTGAGGTTGAGGAAGACATACATACACACACAGTGTGAGGTAAAGGGAGATTTTCTCTTATATATGAGTGTGTTTTCTTTTCTTATAAAGAAAACATATAAAAAAGAAAAGAAAATATATGTCATTGTATATGTCATTCACAAACATTTGGCTATGTGCTGAGGAATTTTCACCTTACATTAAAGATATTACTAGCGCCTGGCTAGGGTCTTTATTTTCTTTCTTTTTTTTTCCCATGATGTGACTGCATGTTGTGACTGCATGTTGTGCTAGTAGGAGAGATATGTGATAACTTTACTATTCTTGATTCTGTAAAGGTTGTATGTCATCCATGCATGGAAATTAATCTGACTAATAAAAGCTGATATGCGTAGTGCAGCAGGTGGGGTGATTCAAACTGAGAAGTGCACACTGTAGTTATAGCACCAAGGTGCATCACACCACAGTAAAGCACATTTTGCTTAAATAATATACATACCAAATAAAAACTCTACTCGCTCTCACTGTAAATACTACTTATGTAGTATATAATAGACAAAAGCAGTGTTTGCATATGTGTTTGTAGACGAGTATGAGAGTGTAAAACAAGATGTCACACAGTGCACCATGGCCTCTTCACTGCTGACTTTAAAGGCAAACTGAGGTCTAATAAATCCATCAAAGAGCAGCCACCTGTTATCCCACTTTTGCTTTTTCTTTAAAGACAGGACAGGCCCAAAAACAAAAGAACTGTGCAAGGAATAAAGCAATATACTGAGAATGAGAGACAGACAGAGCACTACCTCTTGTAGTCATGCATCATGAATATTTAATGGAACTTGTTGAAGTGCAAAATGGATGCATGGTGCATGTGCTCAGTGACTAGGAGAGTGTGTATCCTTTTTTTTTTGGTGGGGGTGGTTGTTGTTTTCCCCTCGTCAAGAGTGTGTATTGGGGTTTGTTTGTAAGATTGGGGTCGGGGGATGAGGTGGGGGATACATGAGGCTCACCGAGGAACAGCAATTCCCATGGCAACAGTTTGTCAGGTAGGGGGGCTCAGGGTTCAGCTGTCCTGCAGATCCCTGGAGATGGAAAAAAGAGAGAGTGTGAGCACAAGAAGGGAATGGGAAGATAGAAGAGAGCATGGGAAGCATTTTGTCTCAGCACACTTGACAAAACAAAGACAACTCACTCTTCTGGTTTCATGCCAGATTTTTTATTCATAAACAAGCTGCTGGCTGTAAAGCCACGATAAAGCAGTTTCAGGGCCTCTGCTGAGACGGCCACCCATTTGAATGCAAAGCCTCAGCTGCACCAAATCCTTCCTCACACAATTATTCCCCGGATTTCAGCGTGATTTTCATCGAATGCTAAGCTGGCCACGGATCGAGACTGGAGATATGTCATCAAAATAGTCTCATTCAGCCACTGATGGTCATTAACATAAAAATTAAAGAATTAGAAAGCAGATATGAATGAATGCATGAATAAAAGCTAGATGAAGTGATTCTCCAGTCATTCTGACTCCAATCATTCTTGGTACCTTTTTAGCAGGTCATCACATTCTTCTTCTTCAACAGGGCTATTCAGGATCAACATTTTATTGCGGTCCACACAGAACAAATGTGAGCCACTTCATGGTTTATATACCACAGCATATTTACTACACCGGTTGCTAATTTATCATCTCTGTATGTTAAACTTCCATTCTTCTCTGATGCAAGTTAGACTGTTTAATTTAATGCAATTTGGTATTTTGGTTCACATTTACCTCTGTATATGTTCTTTTTTTATCTATCCTGTTGCTACTCAGTAATTACAAATAAAGCATTAAAAATGGCATGTTCCCTGCAGCTATCATGGGCTACATCAGGTGACATTACTGTAAACAACTATCATCCCTGCAACTAGGAGTTTAATTTAGCAATGTTATAAGTAGTTTGCATTTTACAAACTGCCAATTGCCTTCCTAGTCACTCATTTAAATATCATAGTGATATCAAATGTTAGTCTATAATATGTGCACTGCTTATCTCTCAACAAGAAGTTGAGCATGGGGGTGTAGCAACTAAACATAATGAGCACTAAATATAATTGGATGTTAAGTCTATGTGCAAACTTATGGTCTCCTCCTCAGCATCTCTGAGGTCAGCTGATGACTGATCACTGCTGATTTAAGTATTTTACACATAGTAAGCACACAACCCTACTCCATAATCTCCCTTTCCCTCTCCCTATATCTTTGAAATATATCTTACAACATAGTACAGCGTAGATACACTGCACTTACACATTCACTTTGTATGTTATAGACTATATTTGCAGAAATTAATTTGATTTAATTCTGATTATTTGTTTTAAGACAAAATCATGGTGGGAGAAGACTATTTATAAAGACTATTTTAAAACTAACCATCTCATAGACTTCCTTTTCCATCTGCAACCTGGTTTCAAAACTTGCCCAATTTGGATTAAAAAAGGATGCTACATGAGGATCAACCAAGGTACAGACTTCAGTGTCCTCATAGCTAGTTCTAGCCATGTGTGTTATCTAATTAAAGGTATTTACTATAAAAGTGTTGACTGGAAGCATGCACACAGGTGATGGTATTTATAGATGTAAACAGGTTTGGATTTGAATTGATTTTTCCATCCTGCACACTTGCTGTTGTGTGACTGCTAAAATGTGGAAGTGGAATTGCAGAAGAGACATGGGGGAGTTAGAGCAGGGTTAACACCACAGTTTCACAAGTGCTTACTGCAGACCAAAGAGATAACGCACACACATACACACACAGAAATCTGTGTATATACCCATACAGCCTTTTCAATCTAACTATAAGACAGCTTATCACATATTTAAACCTTAAATGTCTAATCCTTAATCTTACAGATCCATTCACCTGCCCAGCTTGACTTCTAATCTGTGCATGACTAATGGCTATAGTCATTATCATCTTCTCATCCCTCCATCAGACATCCATGATTTATTCAGTTTGCTGTGTGGGGCAGTTGTTCTTGTTTTGCCTCTATTTGTGAGGTGTTTATTTTGTCAATGAGTCAAGTGTTTGCCCAGCTGACGTGTGCGTGCTGAGGTTGAGGAGGGTGTGATGGAGAGGTGCTGAGGCACAGGATGGGGGTGGGGACGATATGGCATGATGCCCGACTTCCCTCCTTACCCTCTATTCTACTCCTCATCTTCGAGCCCATCGCCTGGCAGAGCGTGGCTCTGTAGACCTGTGAGAGCATATCGATGCCAGTCCAAATGCTGACAAAGAGTAGAGGCTTAGCCGTAATCCATATTGACTGCCTCGTGCTTTGTCTGCCAATTTATATCATGGATTTGTCTCATTCAATGATGTGCTTCTGTCAAGTTCTCCCACATTAATCCATAACATTATTAGTTTTCAATACAGCCCTAATTATTCCAGTTCTGACCGAAGAAGTAAGAATGAGTGGAAAGAATTAAAACAAAACAACAACAACAAAAAATGCTTACATGCCAAAAGGCACAGCAACAAAGGGGTTAATTCAATAGAAGACGTTGTCAAATCAGCGGATTTGTTTCCGCAAAGCAAGTGTGAAATGAAACATGGTGCATGCAGGGCCAGTGCATGTGCAAAAGAGGAGGACTTATTTGATATGCTGAATCAGGCATGCAATGGAGGCATGTAGAGGAGGTGCTCTCAGCACTCTTAAATCTAAAAAGTACAGTGAACTTTCAACAAGCATAGCATGAGGAGTCTGTCTGAGACTGGGAAAACAGGCAGGACATCCAGTAGCTCCATGAAAGACTTTTAAAGTGTAGCTCAAAGTACAAAAATGATAGGCTTGGTTAGGTTCTACATACACATTTACATTTACATTTAGCAACCTACATAAATGCTTTGTAGACTTCATTGGAGACATATCCTCATACTAGTTAAGGGTCGAAGAAATACCATCAAGCTAAACCATGTTATAAGGAGGTTAGTACAGCATGACATGAAAACACACAAGACATTCATTCCTTCATTGTTTCATCACCAACAGCAACTTTATCCAGATCAGGGTTGCAGTGGATCCAGAGAAATTCCTGGTATCAATGGGCAAAGCCTAGGGATTTCTTTCAAGTACAGTACAGTAAGATGTTCACTCTTTGTTTGCAGATGACCATAGACTCAGATGAGCAGTGGACTGCTAGGGGAAGTTAATTCCAGCACCAGGGTGCCAGTACAGAGGAGCATGGATGCAGACCTTCCTTGTATCTTGAGGGATGGTGGAACAAGTTGGGGTGTGTTACATGCCTTCAAGTAGATGGGTTCCATTTTTGGCTTTGCATACAAGGATCAGCATTTTTAATCTAATGTGGACAGAAAGGCAGAATTGGAGTGATGTGGGAGAATTTTTGAGAGAAAAGTCACTTTAGACCAGTTGCAAGAGAACAACCTGCCAGGAACGACTTGCTGTAGTCCAATCTTAAGATGAGAAAAGACTGAAAAGGCACATTAGTGGCCTACACTGATAGATATAGTCAGATCCTTCTGATACTGTAAAGGAGAAAATAGCATGACTGAGTAAGGTTAGCAATGTGAGGAGAGAAGGATAGTCCAGAACTACCCCAAGGTTGTGTGATTTGCCAGATGGTGTGGTCCATAGGTGGTTAGGAAAGGCATAATTCTGGACAAAAAGAATAATACCTTCAGAGCTTCTTGAATTTCTTTTCCCAACAGACCATCTATTGACTCAATAAATATACACACTTAGATACATAAGTGTAGAGTGCACCGTTCCATTGGCACATACTCCTGGAAGTATAGGCTGATATTCTCTTTACAGTGTGCCAACATTTTTGGCACCTTCAATGTGAAACTGTCACCATTCCAGTACCAAAGGTTCTACTTTTGGTATCTGTTCAAATCTAAGATCAATTGAAAGTAATAGTATTTGGGGATGGTTGCTGATTGGTTGTGTTCTGTGTTTGTTACATCATGTGTACAGATAAACACCAAAATATAAATACTAAATAAAAATAAAACTACAGAATAATCTGGTTTGTTGTAGCTGTTTATGATGTCAAGAGCAATATTTTGCAACATCATTTCTTAACCCCCATTAATGTTTAACTGGTCATAAAATCGTACAGAACAAACAATACAGCACGAATGAACATCAGTTCTCTTGTGATCTTTTGTGCATCAAAATGGGTGAAAATTAAAATTTTAATAAATAATTTTAAATTAGTAACAGGGCAAATTTCTGGAAATCAAAGGAATGTTAACCTAAGTTCTTCTTTAATGTGTCTCAGTACAGTTGTGTTGTCTTCAGTTGGTGGAAAATGAATTAGAACTACAAACCTACATTATATTAGTTTATTTTTTATTCCGCGGTGTTTTGGGGTTTTTTTTGCTCTTTTTTTTTGCTTGATATAGTAGAAATGATCTTATACACCTGCACATTTTTCATTCATTTAAATCTAGCTAGTTAATGTTAGCTACATAGCTACCTATCTAACTTGAGTTGAGATCATTCATGTAACATCAGACAATACATACTCAAGCATTATATTTAAAGTACTGAAATAAAATGTCTATATATAATGCAATATCTTCTAATAAACTGAATGCTGTTGTAAGACAATTCAGGATTCAAGTTATATTACATGCATACATACATATATGTGGTATGTCTTCATGTTGTTGTGTATAGAATGATACAAATCTCAGATCATGGTCTCTAATAAGTATACTTATGAGTAAAACAATGGTGCTGAAATGCCTCACTTAGAGATTTGGAGGTTCTATCCAAAGAGATAATTATTACCTGATGCCATATTAGGGTCTATTATGAGGGCATTAGTGTGGCTATATCACCACAGTCATGACAGAGTCTGCTGTGCTCATCTTAGAGCTTTAAGGATGTGTTTTGGCATTTGCTAAACTAAAAGTATGCCTGAGACATCAGCATGCAGGCTGTTGATGTTACAGCGCGCATGCACAAGCGCACGACTCTCATTCTCTCTAGCGTGTTCTTCGCCTCTCGCCCTCTCCCTCTCTCTCCATTTCTCTCTACCTCTCTTTCCCCACATCAATTTGTGGTGGTGTGTGTTGTTTTTCTCCCTTTCGCCTGCGTCCCCTCTCCTGGGCCGGCGCTCACATCAACTGTGAGTTGATAACGCCACTGGTGTAGCCCTGTTTGGAATTTAGATTAATGTGTGACTAGCAGCCAGATGGAACGATAAAAATAAAGGAAAATAAGCCGGGAGAGCACTCCAACGGGAACAAAACAGAGGGGAAAAAAATCGCCTGGGCACAAAACAAGCCAGTTTCTCTCTCTGCAGCTTTGTGAGCACAGACTGCATGTTGCGAGAGATGGGGAGTGAGAGATGGGGACAGGGTCATGGGTGAGGGAATGGACTTATGTAGACATGTGTGTGTATGTGGATGTGTGTGGATGCATGCAGGTGATCACGGCTCATCAGATAACAGTGCACATTTAGTGTGGCTGCCATGAGAAAGAGGTAGCAAACAAGTGCCTTTGTCTTATCTTCCATTGTTAGTGCAAAAACTAACAAACGACTCAGTGTTCGTGTGCCTCCTTCAGCCCAGTGCAGCTCTTCAAGCCCCTGATCTGTAATAAGTACTTCTGCCTGAGCGCCTGGTCCAAATCCCATCTCAGCCTCACCAGAGGCAGATAGCTGCTGCTGCTGGTTCTCCCACTACCATTATCACTGAGCAGCACGCCTCCTGGGTGAGTGGCAGCCAGGAAAGAGAGAGAGAGAGAGAGAGAGAGAGAGAGAGAGAGAGAGAGAGAGAGAGAGTGGGTAGAGAGAAGAACAGATAGATGATTTCATTCTTACATATTTCACCAAGCAAGCATGATGCAGTTTGATTTTATTTTATTTCATAGTAATGAAACAGTTAATAAGTAAGGAGTAACACTTGAGAAAATGATGTTATAGGAAAATAATCAACAATGGGGTGGTGAGATGTGGCCAGATGCAAATCTGAGTTAATGAAACCACATGGAAATTGTATATGTTCCAATAGCAGCACATCCCAAACTGTTAACAAGTGTCTAGCAATTTACCAATGATAATTTTCTTATTATTAATGAATGGCACATCATATTTTTAACCACCCTAAATACCATTGATGGCTACATTTAATGTTGTGGAACATCCATGAAACAAATTAGTTCCTGTTATCGTTTATGCTGTAGCAGATATAAACAGGCATTGCTCACCAGCCTCTCTTTTCTCTCTCTCTTGACATAAGATAAGATAAGACAAAAAACTTAGCTTATCATTTTATCAAGAAACCAGAAAGTTCTGTAAACTCTCCTGTGGTGGAAAACTTCCTGATTGTTATGAAGCACAATGTCACTTCCGTGAATGTTAAATAAATTTCTTTATATAAAACTTCACCATATTAAGAATTATAATTTTTTTCTTTGTTAAATAACATATTAAAATATAAAATATAATATTAAATCTGTGTATGATTATGTGACATGTTCCTGTTTATGATGTTACTATAGAAATGATATTAGAACAAGCACATGTACAATGTTCATGTATAATGTACAGTATGAATAAAATGTTTGGACACACCTAGTCATTTATAGGTTTTTCTTATTTCTTGTTTCTTCATAAATAAGTGTCAAAAAAACTAAATGTGTTTCATATTTTAGATTCTTCAAAGTAACTATTGTTTACCTCAATGAAAGTTTTGGACATTATTGGCATTATCTTAATGAGGTAGTCACTTGGAATGCTTTTCAATTAACAGGTGTGCTTTGCCAAAAGTTCATTTGTGGAATCTCTTGCCTTCTTAATGCGTTTGAGACCATCAAAGTGTAAACAGTAGATAATAAAAATACAGTAGATAGTCCTATTCAGTAACTGTAATCCATATTATGTCAAGAACCACTCAACCAAGTAAAGAAAATGGTAGTCCATTATAATATTAAGACATGAAGTGTCTTTTAAGTAATAATAATAATTAAGAAAATGCATTGAATTAGAAGTTGTGTCCAAACTTTTGCCTGGTATTGTGTATGGGACTACTGTCCATGCTGCTGTACTAGAAAATCAGTTAACACCTTCTGACTAATCATAATTTCAATATTGCTGTGGTATAAAAAGGTATAATCAAGAACCCTGCTTCTATCCCTAACCCTTTCTTATGAATTGTGTCATGCAAATTGTTATTCATTTGTATGACACATTTCATAAGAAGTATGAGATCATGTGAGAGCGAATAGGGGACATTGGAAAGGAACAGAGAGAGAAGAGAAAGAAAATATAGTAGAAAAGAGTAGAACAGTGAGAACAGCAGAGGTTTTGAGTAAGAAGAGTCAGAACCAGCTGTGTCTAAAAGTCTATTCAAACTAAACAGTTTTTCTCATGATAACGTGCAAGATAACATTTTAAAGCAAATACATGCATTTCAGGTCTATCAAGTTTGATACTGTGATGATGCATGTTTTTGACTCTGACCCCATTTCTGTGTTTTTTGGATCTGATGAAACGCTTTAACAACCAATACAATACAGACTTTTATCGCATGATAGATGGCTCTTCTGATGTCAGCCTGTCAAACTAGCGGCCATGCAGCTGATAAGTCTTGTGTCAGAGCAGAAAAAGCTGCATGATAAACAGCTCAGTGACTACATAAACTGTGTGTCAGTGCTGAGTGACCAAAAGTGACAAATGGGGTTTTATTGGAAAAGCCAATGTCAGGTTATGAGTTCATATCATTCCTGCTGTGTTATTACTACAATGGACTTTGATCAAGTAAATTTCTAATAAGCATACAGTCAAATAATTTAGTGAATAATCTCATCTGGGTAATGAATACATAAAAACTGCTGCTGTAATCATACAGACTGTCCTATGCTGATTCCAGGACTCTTATTTACCATAGACTTATACTGAACATCCTTTCAACACAGTACTTTATGGTACACAGCTGTAGAATATATATCAGGGATCAAAATGTACTGTAACAGTTAAAGGTTTGGACACACCTTCTTATTCATTGGCTTTCCTTTATTTTGATTACTTAAAGTAACATAATGATGGACTGTCATTTCTCTTTATCAGTTGAGCGTTTCTTGTCATAATATGATTTACTACAGTTGTCAAATAGGGCTATTTATTGCATTTTTATGATTTACTATTTATTGTTTAATGGTCTCAAATGCATAAAGAAGGCAAGAAGTTCCATAATGAACATTTTATAAGACACATCTGTTAATTGAAAAGCATTCCAGGTGACCACCTCATGAAGCTGGTTAAGATAATGCCGATAGTTTGCAAAGCTGTCATCGAGGTAAACAATGGCTACATTGAAGAATCTAAAATATGAAACAAATTTTGTTTTCTTTAACACTTTTTTGTTTACCACAAAATTCCACCTACATTCCATATGTTATTTCATAGTTTTGATGTCTTCAGTATTGTTCTACAATGTCAAAAGGAATCAAAATAAAGAAAAACCTATGAAAGATTAGGTGTGACCTTTTGACTGGTACTGTACATCCAGATTTCTTTTAAAGCTGCTTTGTGACAATATCTGTTGTCAAAAGTGATGTACAAATAAAATTGGATGAAGTACTTCAAACTGCAATTATTTAAAAAAAAAAAACAAAAAAAAAACACGATGCATACGTGTTTGGTCGATTATGAAAAATCAAAGGAGCGAGGGCATTGCAGTGAGATTTTTTTTTCCAATAAATAATTCTAACCCCACCCTCAGCTCAAACTGAGCTGTTTACAAATTACTCACTATAGTGAGACCACTTGGGAAGTAGCAGGCAAGACCAGCCACTGAACTCGCGATGCCATTTTTAAGAGTTGTCTTTTGTTAGTTTTGGAGAAAGATGACAAACTCATCATTAGTGCTGTGACTTGTCAGAGTTTTTTTTTTCAGGTTGTGGCTCAAGTAAGCTACTCGTTCTCTGTGTTAAGTAATGAGCAATGCAAATAGAAATCATTTTCCTGATGTTTAGCATCATGTTTGGTGTAAATAAGTCTTGCTGGTGTATTGGGGCAGCAAGCACCTGCTGGGTCACATGCCAGTCTCCTACAGTGCAGCAGCTTTAGTGAAAGGAGATGAGCTTGGTGCTCCTCTGCCCTCATGTTCTGTCCCCCCACTACTCTCCTTCAGGGCAAGAGGGTGCTGTTAGGTCTGCCTGTGGAGGGGGCAGAGAGAGTGGAGGGGCCGTTGTCAGCCAGCCTGATCAGTGGGAGTCAAGGTGCAGCGGAGCAGATAGCTGAGGTCTATGCATACTAAATGCTCCGGCAAGGGGGGTCTAGTGCTCGGGGCTCAGCCTTATCTCACCTCTCGGCTGCCTTTATCAGATTAGAGCCTGAGGCAGTGCAGACGATGAGCGAGAGAGATGGAAAAGTAAAAAAGGGGAAAAGGGGAAGAGGCAGGGATAGCGAGAAGAGAGCTAGATGAGGAAAGGGTGAGACAGAGAATGCCTTCTGTTCCATGTCAGGCACAAGTACAGTTAGGATGTGTTACATGATCTGGTACACACTTCACTGCTTAGCGGCTGATTGTCTAGCAATCAGAGTCCTGCCCCATGCTGTTACGGAATTACTGTTACCAGTCCAAATGACGGCAGAGTCACCCGTGAATAGGCAGCAGCAAGCCCCTCCTCTGCTTCACTTAAAGATGACTTGTCATGAAAAAGGAAGTGATGTTTAGTGATGTTTTGATTGCAGGGTAATCAGTAATCAGAAGCACCATGGTGTGCTCACATGGTTTGCAGATATACCGTACATCAGAGCTTCAAAATCATTAACTCACACATTAGTTTTATGGCTTAATTAGGCGTACTGTCAATTTTGTATTGTGCATCACATAATGTATTTATCTCTTTCGGTTCTGAGTGTTAAATTTTTAAGTGCTTGAAATTAACTATGTACTTCAACTGTCACTGGTACTAGCCACATCGGTCAAACTTCTCACTAACACTGATTCATTTTCAATTCATTGTACCAACTGCAAATAATGTCTCTCTTATCTACTTGTTTCCATATCATGACAAAACAGTAGCTTGTTTGCAGTGTAAAACAATTTCCAACCTATTATTCACTATTTTTTGAGAATTCTGTCTGTTCCATCATTATTTGACTTGGTCTACTCACAAACTCATTGTTGCCACAACTGGACTAGTTTCTGAGAGGTGATAATAGGAAAAGCTTATAGAAATCACATTATGTGGTTATGAGATCAACCAGCGGAGGAAAGATCAACCTGGGTTTGAAAAAAAGAGTACATAATTCACAGACATTTGACTTAATTTGGAAGTTAAACTTTATTTAATGTTTTGTGGAGTAGTGATGATACCCACCAACAAAGCTGGACAAAACCTTCAGAAACTGCAATCTGATTGGCGATTCATACATTCCTGAACAAGTTTCTTACATAGAGTAAGATATAGTCACGGGATTAAAATAAAATCACATTATCATGTCTATAAAGTTTACTAGAGTTTACTTATATAGAAATATTCAGTGGTGAGTAACCATAGCTAGAAATTTGCAATTTTGGTCAAATTAACTTGTTCTGTAAAAATAGAACAATTTTTTTTTACCATATTTAGTAACAAAAATACCAGATTCCCCAGTAAAAGCTAAAAATCTGGCTTGTGAGACTACTACTTAGCAACGCCAAAGTTTCCCACATTTGGATGTTTGGCATTTCCACAGCAAAAAAATGCTGAGTGTAAAAAACCTTGAATGCAGTTACATTTATCCACTATTTCTCAACGTGAGATTATGATAAAACAGATCATTAAAGGCTATTTTATTCATTTCAAACTTGAATAAGGTTTTAAAAAAACAAGCAATATTATCTGCCATGAAACATTCAAGCTTAAATGTATAAAGTATAAATGTCTAGAAATTTCCTAAATATTCTTATATTTGGTTTATAATCATCTCATTAAAAAAAAAAAAAAAAAAAATTGGATACACAGTACTGTGTGAAAGTCTTAAACAAGACATGAAAAGAAATGCTGTAAAGCAAAGATGCCTTCAAAAATAATTACATTAAATGTATTTACATAAAAAATATTATAAACAGCAGTAAACTAATTAAATAAACAAAGTCAGTATGTGGTGTACCCTTTTTAACAATGCATCAGTAGTCTCAGGTACACTTAGAGCAATTTTATAAGATGTTTACTGAGCATCTTGGAGAAGAGTTCTGCAAGAGTTCTTCTGGACACATTGACTGTCACTCTTGCTTCATTTTTTGCAGGTAAATACCAGCAGACTTTGTTAAATTTTTTTGTATGACAAATGATCTGTCATGTAATATGTTGCTTTCTTTACTGACAAAACTTTGTTGGAAAAGTAATGTTTGGATATCTAACATGTTTTGTACTGACACAACGTACAGTCAAAAGTCAAAAATAAACATCTAAGACAAATTTCATATTTAAAAAAAAAGAATTTTGCACAGCACTGTATTTTCCTATATTCATGATATTTTCACTTACTAAAGATATTATGCTTGAATGAATAATGCGCAATATAGTTCTTATTAATCATTATCTAATTGTTGACCATTACAATGCTGCTAACAGTCTCTAAGAGGTTTGCTGTGCGTGTTGAAAAAGATGAGTTGTTGAAATATGCAGCAGTATATGCTAAATCATTTAACCCTAATATGACTCTAAACATACTTTATTCATTGAATTTGATATATGAATGTATCATTAATCAATGATACATGTGTCATTCCGGTAGCTTTGCACTAGACACATGTGCCTTTTGGATTATTTTGGCTGTGTTTTGTACCAGAAGTCTAGATGTCCCAGATCAGCCGTGACCTGAGGTGTGTGCCCTCTGTTACTCCATCTGCCCTTTAAATCCAGAGCAGGACTGTGTTTCGCCCACTGTAAACTTCCGAACATGCTACAACGGTGGCTGTGGATAAAAAATTCTACTTTCTACAAATAAACAGTAATTAAGTTGTTTACAAAGGGTCAGCCTGCTAATTCCATTACAGAGCAAACAATTACAGAGCCTTAATTAAAGTGTACTTTCCAGAAGTTAGCGAAAAAAGCAGAATAGTGCAGAATAGCAAGCGGTGAGTTGGAGTTCAAGAAAGTCTGGGTCTGAGCTCTTTCCATTGCTCCAGGGGAAGCTGAATCAGTCGAAGTATAACACGGAGTGGCGCTGTGGGCAGACCACACTAGAGAGAAAAGAGAGATAGAGGTAAGAGAAGAGAGCAAGAGGGCAGGAGATGAAGACAAAGTGAGAGAAACAGAGAGATTGAGGGAGAGAGGGAGTGAGAAAATGAGAGACTTTAAGAGAGAGAGAGAGAATGAGGCAGGCTGCAGGCCCCGGGCAGCAGAAGGGGAGAGGACCCTAGGGAGAAGCCTCGCGCCTGCAGCCTCATGATGATGATTGATGCAGGCAGGACTCGCACGCCCCAGCCGCTCAGGAAAATTAAAAGCCTATTTTGTAAAGTTGTAAAGGAGCAGAATGGTGAAGGGCTGAGGGGGCACCAATAGCCCCCACCCCGCCCTTCTCTCCCTGCCATCACAGCCGGGGTCCTGTTTAGTGTCTTTAGTATCATCAACCCCTCCGAGAGCAGACAGAGGGGGGCTGTAACAGGGCTTTCACTAAAGTGCACACGCATACAAACAAACATGTACACACACACACACACACACACACACATACACACACACATGTTCTCATGTGCTATTATATCTCTTATAGAACATAGCAAATGAGACAAAATATGTGTACAAACACACATTCACCTATATATACATACACACACACATGTATATATTTATATACACCAATACAAACATATAAATGCATGCCGACATGCACACATACACACACACAGACAGAGAGCGAGAGAGAGAGCACAGGATAACCCATATTAAATGTGAAAATCTGAATAAGATAAATATTAATTAAAATGTCAATATTGATTATATATAAATTACATTTCATACAATATTTCTCTAATATTTAATATAATAAAACACTGAGCCAATCTAAACAGAACTATTTCCACCAGTCTGTGTTATCTATTCAATGTATGTGTGTGTAAGATCTATAGGACATTGGCAGGTTCTAGCTTGCATGTCAATAGGCCATGAAAGAGGAGCCCTTGATATCTCTCAAGCACGAGGCACTTACTTGTTTGTATATCATTTGCAAATCATTTATCTCCAATGTGAATTTAATTGACCAGGCAACCCCATGATCCCTCCTGCACCCTTTCTCACCCCTCCTGCGTTCCCACACCCCACCCCCACCCCTCCCAGTCAGCTGGCAGGTCTGTGCATATGCGAGTGATAGTAAGGAGACACACACACACACACACACACACACACACACACACACACACACACACACACACATGCTGCAAAGGCACCCACACTGCAGAGGTCAGACCCATGTCAAGTGGGGTGTGGAAGCCCAACTTGTGCATTGTGCTAATTTGTGTAGCCAGTGTAGACAGGCAGGGTGGGCCAGGAGGAGGGGTGGGCGGGGTCAGAGGCATGCTGAAGGGCAGCGTGGGCCAACATATGGGGCCTGGCTGAGAAGGAACTGCAGGGTGACATCTACACACGCATGCATCCACGGAGTCAGCTTTAGACAAATATGCAAACACACGTATGCATATGAATGCATATACACACTGTTCAAGCAGGAGTGTGACAAAAAGCCTTCCCCTCCACTTGCATACTTCACAGTGAGCCGTGAATAACTTCCATCAGGGCATGATAAAAAAAAGAATATCGAAACCTAAAAAACCTGTTCAAAATGCAGCAAAAGTCCCACTTCAGTCACTCCTCAAGGGAAAACGCACTATTTCAAGCACTATTTCAGCATGTCATCTGCCACCACCTCTCATCAACTTTGCATGAATGGAATTAAACACACACACACACACACACACACACACACACACACACACACACACACACTCACAAACAATTCAACAAGCATCAAAAACAGGCAGCCAGTCAACAAATGCATTCTAAACTGTACACCTCGAGTCGATGCTAATTAATGCATCGGTTTGCATTTGCTCTAAAGATTAGTGATGACCTCCATCCTGAGTGTGTCTACAGCCATATGGGAGTGAGTGCCACCAGCCTGTGGCACCATTTGTTTTGGGCTGTGTCCATGCTGTTCTGCTGTTGTAGTGCGAGCGCTGTCAGTGTGCGGTACTCAGGTGCACCTGCTGGGCCAGGACAGGCTCGAACCACAGGCAGCCCTGCTATACACTCCTCTCCACTCCGCCTCATGAGAGCCTTACGCCATGCTAATGTTTTTAGCATTGTCCTGCTGCCCCTGCCTAGTTGGAGAGATGAAGGAGGGGTTGTTGGGGGAAGAAACAGGGCATAATATCCTCTGAGGCAGAGCCCTGGGGTTCACTTTGAATCTGGGAGCAAGTGCTATTAAGGTGAAGATACCGGACTGGCCCCTCCTCCTTCGCCCGCCTCCTCCGCCCCCACATTCAGGCCGTTTACAGTGGGGTCATGACCCCAGCTGAGTGATGGGAGAGTAGAACTGAAGCCCATCAAATGTGCCAACATGCGTAGAAACCCCTCGACCCCCCTCTCTTCACCGTACAGAGTGAGCAGGGGTGAGACCACTGTCACAATCAATCGCTGCTGAAGGGTGGAAGAAAATCCGCTCTCTGCTTGCTGCTCACTACAGTAATAGCACAGAGTGCAGTGTCTGCTGCAGAAGGCCAATGAGCCGCCATGCTCAAATAAAGCCACAGCATTGTAAAAATTAATGAGAGACAATAAGTGACACATTCTATCATTTTGATTCAGAAGTCGCATTTGCAAATTTGTGTTGGAGCCATGTTTTAAGTTAGAAACTATTTTAGTGGTGTTTTAGTGGATTCTGATTAAATCTCTACTTTTGAAGTGCAACAATATTATTGCACTAATCAAACAATGTATATATCGTCTCTTACATTGTAGAAACAAAGTCATAAAATGTAAAAATTTAACAGCATGTTTATTTCGGGGGTTTTTGTTCAGTCTAGGTGCATTTACTAAAAATAAACAAATTGGCAACTTTGAGTTTCTCTCAATATTTTTCCCCAATATCCAGAATAAAAAAAATTTTCAGTTTCTACACTTTATATGGCCAAAACTATGTGAACTCTTGACGATCACACCCATATGTGTTTGTTGAACATCCCATACCAGATTTTGTTCCAACCTTTATAGGTGTTATAATAGCCTCCACTCTTCTGAGAAGGCTTTCCAGGGGATTTGCTCAGTCAGCAATTCAGTTCATCCCAAAGGTGTTGAGGTCAGGTCTCTGTGTACGCCACTCAAGTTTTCCACAAGTTTTTCCACTCCAAGCTTAGCAAACCATGTCTTCATGGCGCTTGCATTGTGCACAGGGGCATTGTCACATTGTCTATTTGGCTATAAAATGTAAATCCATATACCTATTAAGAAGAATATTACATAGAAATTTCTATTCCCCTAAAATGTTTGCTACATTTAAGAGAAACATTTAAGAGAAAGTGTTTGCTGCATTATTGACCAATCAATAGTATTTCACGAGTGGAAAGAGGATATCGCTGATGTTAAATCTGATTGGGTGTTTGTTGCCTTATTTCTGAATAATTGTTATTATTCAAAAATACTGTGTAAAATGTATAACATATGTTTGTGCATGATGTACTGCGATGGCCTGGTGTCCTATCTAGGGTGTATTCCTATATCTGGAGCTTTCCTGAGAAAATTATTCTCAGAATATGGTTTTAGGTCAAAGGAACTCAGAATGGGTTCCTTTAATAGGGAGCAATCACAGAGAGAGTGTGAGAGAGAGAGAGAGAGAGAGAGAGAGAGAGAGAGAGAGAGAGAGAGAGAGAGATCAGAAGAAGGAAAGGAATAATCTACAAACAATCATTTATAGCACATTTACAACCAAAATGGGATGTCTATTTACTTGTGTACATTTCTCTCTCTCTCTCTCTCTCTCTCTCTTTCTCTCTCTCTCTCTCTCTGTCTCTCTGTTTTGGCTGCACCCACTGGGCCCCAACTGGGCCTGGTGTCACAAACAGATGGGCGCCTCACAAAGAACCCCTTCACCTCACCAAGCTGGTCCCCAGCATGCCTGATTAAACCCTAATACCAAAGTTAGAAATGATACAGTGACTCTGTGGTGATTCAATTAGAGCAGCGGCCATGAGAAAATCCCCCACAAAAAGATGGGGTAGTTAGAAACTCATTTCAATGCGCCATCTCGCATGTGGAAGCAGAAAATTACAGGCTCTTGTGCAGAGCCTTGATATCCTCTGGGGCCACGTTTCAGCCCATATTCAACATGGATGTCACTGTTGACAAAATCATGTACACTTGATGGATCTGAACATCACCAGGCAACTCCAGAGCAGATGAGGAGAGCTCACGTAGAGCGATATGGCAGGAAGGCTGTGCTCAAAATGGTATACCATGCACACCACTCATACTAAACACTGAACAATAGCAGTATGTAGTAGTGTGTGAACAACATCTATATTTTCAATGTGCCTGGAAATCCTCCATTACATACTATGGGGAAACAGATGACACCATCACATACTACAGACGTTATGTGACTAGAGATTAAAAAAAAGAAAAGTGACATCTACCTCTGATCTTATTCAGTTCATTCATAGATGACAAAATATAAATATTAATTCAATGATATGAAGTAATTTTTATATTTTAATTATATAAAATGCCATAATAATGGCATATACATTATAGTATATTTGTCAGCTATTCTGTAAAGTTCTTCAGAGCTGTTGAATTCTCAATTCTGATTGGTTAAAAGGTGTTAATTAACTTTCTATTACAGCAGCTCCGACAATAGTGCTGGCTCCAAGAGAGGTTTATATCTATACACTCATTTTTTTATGTTTGTGTTTCTCATTCTCAGGGACCTGTATGGCAGATTCTTCTCATAAATGAATTAAAAGTGATATGTAATTGTTGATATGGTGAAGTTTTCTGTAAGGATGCATTTAGTAATTTTGGAAAGAGTCTACAGTGTTGGGGTAAATTCTTATATCTAGCCTTATTTCATCAAGGAAGAAAAAGCAATAGAGGCTGAAGAGGGAACAAATGTTAGCAGCTGCTCTAATGTAAGTGAAAACAGGAACTAACTTGTTTCATGGATGTTCCACAACATTAACCGTAACCGTAAAATGAATAAATTATACAGTAAATAATAATATTAGTAAATTCCTTAGTAAATAATAAAATAAAAATTATTAGTATTGATAAATTGCTGTTGTAGAAGAGGAAAAACACTTTGGGACATGCTGTTTTTAGAAAGTAATCAATTTCAAGCCATCATACCATACCATCGATTTGTTTTCCTATAACAGCACTGGTATGTTTAATTTCTTACATCATTAAGAAACAAAGATTCAAATTCTAAAAATTCAAAAATTCAAACTGAACAAACCTTAAATACAAAATGCAAATAATTAGTGGTGAAAAATCAACACTGATAATAGTCAATTTTACTGGACCACACAGACCAATCTGGACCACCTGCAGGTCATGAATGAAATGTCACATCTCCTCTGAAATTTGTCTGTCTGATCTAAGTATTTCTGGCTGATAATAATCAATACAACAATTGCATCTGGCAATGATGTACACATGAACCAGAGATACATTAGTCAGGATGACTCCACACTGCCTCCACACTATTGATATTATGAGCAAAGAAGCAAAAGACTGCAGACAGAAATATATATTCAATGAAAAATTATATCACATAAAGCCAAAACTGACAGTTTGTGGTTTGTCTACATTGAAAGACTGCCATGCCCAAGAAACCTGCATATCAAGGAACAAATAGATAAAGCTAGAGTAAACTGGAGCCATGTGTCTTTCTATTGATGGCCCTGTGGTGTGGTGTGTGTTAGCAATGAGTACAGTTTCTGTGTGCTATCTTATGTGATGCTTTATCAGGGGACCTACACAGACTCCACACATGTGAACAAAAAAGCTAATGGCAGCCCCGCTCTGGTTCCTCATGTACGTTTCGGGGGTGGTGCAGGGGGGATTTATCAGACTGCACTGCTTTTTCATTCCTCACACACTGCCGCTCTATCTCTGTCTGGTCTTCCAGATATGCTAATCGGTGTGTAAGTATATCCTGTCAAATAATTACCATATATTAAACTGTGCTCATCTCAGTATAACTCGCTCATATGCATAATCGTATTTGGCTTTTTTCCTCTGAATGTACAGGGGGGAAAAAATGGTCTTACCTTGGGCAAGTTAATCTTTATTGATTGAATATCAGCCTCATTTCAATGTGTTAACAAAGTGTGTCTGGAGGAAGCGAGGCAAGAGCTAACATTTTTGTCTCTATTGGGCATAATATACTCTGGACCGTCGGTGTTTTGTTGAAGGACATACATGACAGGGAACTAGTGTGAATCTGAGCTTAGACATCCTGAGATTACTGTGATTTTTGTTGCAGTAATTTATTGATTAGTCCTTTAGATATACTATTGTAGATGTGTATATTTACAGTATGTTTGTTTTAATTATGGATTACAATAATAGAGTTCAGGGGACCCCTAACTTTTTGGGCAAACAACCTCAAATGGACATTGTGAATCTTCCGCAACCCCATGCCTTGACCACCCTACATTTTTATTCCAGATATATTAAACAAATCACATATTTTCATGCTCCTTTTTTCTGCTTAAGTTCTATTTCGTCAGAGTCACTATTTAGTCGAAGAAGTAGAGACAGAGTAGAGACAGAGACATTTGTCATTGACATTGACATTTATTTGCAGAACTTTTATGCTAACAGCAGAAGAACAGTGATTTTTTTTAAGTGCAACAAGCTAAAATATTCTCAGTTAAAATACATCACCCTAATAAAAAGAAATATTAAACAGTTCCATTAACTAACCATTAGCTAAACATCTGTAATTGTTTTATAATTATTGTTACAAATGTAACAAGCTAACTTACCAAACTAACTTAGTTTAATAGAAGCTGCTAGTTAGATTAATGCCAAGTTAGCACTACCAATGACTGAGAAATTGGCAGTGATTTAATATTTAATTAGCATTTGCAAAAATAAATAGAAATAAACATCTATTTCCACAGAGCTTAACTGTGGCAACAATGATAGCTACTTAGTGCAAACTAGATAGCAAAATAGTTGTAAACTGGTAGTGATACCTAGCTATCATTAGCTATAACTATTTAACTAGCAACTAAAAGCTATGTAGCATGTGGGTACAGTTTCAGCAATGAAATAATTACTATGTATTTAGTATGTAATGCATTGGATAGTAACTACATCAGATAATACTAAAACTATATACAGATAAAAACTATATAGATAATACTAGATAAAGTCACTGTGGTGGACTGGCGACCTGCCCAGGGTGTACCCCGCCTCTCGCCCGAAGTCTGCTGAGATTGGCTCCAGCTTCCCTGCGACCCAGACGGATAAAGCGTATATATTGGATATTTAATATTTCAAGCCAAACCTATTGACAAAAAAGCTTCCTCAGGTCACTTAAGGAAATGACACGAGCAGTACACAATGACTCACACAGCTCACCAGCTAGGCATCTATAGTTGTTGCTTTTGTTAAGCGGAGTGCCAAGGTCAGAGCTTCAGCACCGCTTTTTTGTGAGGTTCAGGGTGGAAAAACAAAGCAGGCCGACCAAGAGGCCACGTGTCATCAGTGTGGCTAACAACAGTTATTTAATTCAGAAGCGTCCATCTCTCTCCCAGTGCTCCAGGACCTCAGGCCACTTGGGGTTTGCCCTCTCCTTGACCTCTGACCTCTAATAGTTCACAGGTGCTAGCCACACGCGCCTGTGACGCACTGCTTCATGCTTTGCCTTTGCAGCTGCTGGAACTCAAGGGGGCTTAAAACATCTTAGAAAAGAATGCACTCACCTCTAAATACCCTCAAGTCCCCAGCCAGAGCCTACCTGGGAGAAAAAAAATGAGAGCAACTCATGTTGGGAAACAGTTTCCATTTGTCTTGGGGTAATATGCGAGACACGGCATTAAAGACAAATAGCATCCCCTCTTATTTCCTTTATCACTGTCATGGCAATTAATAGGCCAAGGCCCCTTTTACTGGGTTACAAGACAGAGGCAAAGAAGGTGCAGGCTCGGTAAGTTGCCTCTGCCGTCAGACAGGCCCACCCAAGCCATAAGATTATCCTGCATATCCAACTTGTTCTAAAGCTGGCAGAGTACTATGACTAATGGTTCTAAACATCTTTGCATCTTAAGCTGAAGAATGGAAGAAATACAAATGCACCCAAAATGCATTTAAAACATTTAAAAAAACAATTTGACACCAAACCTATGGTGGTCTGGAACTGCAAACAACATGAACAAACCAAAATTGCAATAGCAAATCAGAATCAAAGCAAAGAATTTAAAAAAATGCAAAACGTAAAGGTAGCTCCTAGTTGATCTTAGGTAAGTCCTAGGTCCTAGTTAACCTAGATGATCTCTTTGCTGATTGGTCACAGTGTATAACTACCATAAGGAAAAAGAATTGCACTTATTCTATCTGTTATCTAGTTAGCATGGCAAAAACAATTGAATGAAATTGCTAAATGTTATTATAATGAGGAGGAATACTTTCTTCTGAGTAACTTGGCTTTCTTTAGGCAGGTTTCAGCATTTGCAAATTCATGTTAATGCCATCCGAAGTTGATAATTAAAAAAAAAGCAAAAATAAAAGCATTAGATTAATTTAGGTTCATATTTCCTATTACGCTAAACGTCCTCCATCTCTCGGTTTTCCAAGCACTCTCAGATTAACACAAGCTTTAGCCAATCAGCAACAAGCTTGTGTACATGGCTATCCTTTCCATTTCAAATTAGTGATTTTGCTGTTGTATTTTCACATTGTTTCAGTGTTTCTTTAGCTCTGTTGCTGTTTTGATTTGCTATAGGTTTTTGTTATTTGTCATTTTTTATGGGTGTTATTGTGTTTTGCACTCCATAAAAAAACCTCTCAATACACTGTATCATGTTGCCTTCGAGGTGATTAAAGATGCCATGCAACATTGCGATTTCTGCAACTATATTTCGCACAGAACAACAGGAAACACATGAACAACACAGGAAATTGGTTAGCAAGTTTTATTAGCAAATGAGCCAATTTTCAGTGGATTTCAATTCGGCTAATCTGAGGCGCATTTGACTACTTAGGGTTCGGCAGTGCAAAATGTGTTTGTGTGCATGTGAATGTCTGTCCATACAACATCTCCATCCAAATAACAGTGTGCATTAATAGTGTGAAAATTACAGTAATTACAAGAGGATGATAAGTGCTTCCTATGGTAACACACAAAATGCCAGACAGTAGCTAGCTTAACCATATTTCACTGGATTGTTTTAAGACAGAAGGCTAAATGCTGAAAAAGGCTTACCACTATACTGTTTATTAAGACATTCACTTTATGATAATAAGTATTTATGCTAGATATAAAGTTAAAACAAGTCCTGGCACTATTCTCCTAACTTTTTTTTAATTGTGGAAGATGCTACTGTTTTTCCTGTGGTGTTTATTTCAAAATTTTCCAAAAGTTGCTGTAAATTCTTAATGCTCATAATATTTTTACTATAGTCAATTCCTTTTTTAAATACCAGTGCTACAATATTATAACATTTGCTACAACACAAGCAACATTTCTAGCAGTTCTACTCGTTCCAAAGGTGAATACAGAGTGCTGTGATTAAACTCCCATCATGATACATTTTCAGGAGCACACAGTACAGGACCAGGACCACTTAACTTTTTTTTCTGACAATGTTGAAGAGCTGGAAGTGTCTTGTTTGGTGTAAATTGTCTTGCATTTATCAGATGTAATGAGACATGCAGATAACAGATCTGTTGTGGACAGTAAAGATGCTAACATATAAACTCCTTCAAATCTCTACCACAGTCTGAAATCATATCGTAACATATCATGATTGAGCTTTTCACACATTTACTGTTTTGGAGAGAGGAGAGGATTTTCATTCCCTTTCCGTCAATCTAACTGATGCATCTTCAGCAAGAAAATGCCACGCACACACACACACACACACACACACACACACACACACACACACACACACACACACACAGACACACACACACACACACACAGACACACACACAGCAGGTTTGTTCAGTTCAGTTCAATTCAGCACTCTGGCCCTGACCTGTGATTCATACCTTCTGTCTTTATGTGGATGAGCACAGACAACTCAACAACCCAGCAGACTGAAGCATCATCCCAATTACCTTCATAATGCATATCTTTAAATTGTCATACTGAACCTGGAAAGAATGTACTACATTAAAAAATAAAACTGTAAACAATTCTCAGGGTCCTCCAGTACTTTTCTGTTAAATAAATGTGATTTCAAGGAAATGGCTGTCTGTGTGGTAAGTGCGTGTAACGAAATGATAAGAGAGGCAAGATCTGATAGGAGGTGATAAAACACCTTGCTGATGTCGTGGTGGATTTTTGCATTTCACACGGGAGGTATTGGATGTTATCTGTGTCTGGGGAACACTTTGCCCTAGAGGCAGGCCAGAGGCCACAGACTGGGTCTGCTCTCTCTTTCTTTTACAGGGTTGTAGTCATTCTTTACAACATCCCTACGTTATACGTGTAACACAAACAGCATGTTTATGATGCTGTAATTAATCAAGCATAAGTGCTTAAATAATTCATCAGTACAAAAATGTACAAAGTATTTACTTGGGACAGCAAAGATGTAAAACCATGAGTGAGAGACAGAGCAGTGACCGACTGCATGTCTCTCAGCAAGCTCTAGCGTCATCTCTGATGGCTGCCCAGCTACTTTACATGTCTCATTTGAATATATTGATTGGGCCATCTGTAAGCCATTTATCTCTTTCAAAGAGCCGTTAAAAACAGGCAACCACTCCCTCCCTCCCGCCCACCTCTGTGTCTCTTCACCCATCTACACACTCTTGTATACACACACATGGCTACACACACCCCCACAAATACATAGATTTAATACATGCACACCCACACAAAGACAGAAACCTTCGAAATGTCCATAACACACATCCGTCCACACACTTCAGAAAGCATATTGCATGTTCATCCGAAGCAGCCATCTTTGCTGGAGTGTCATTTATCAGAATTAAGAAAGAGGGGTCGTACAATAAACAGATGAATCCGATAATGAGTAATATGGCACGAGAAAAAGGAAACACAGAGCCAGCTAAACCATGTTTGATTATTATATAGCTCTGTGGATGTTTGCTTTAGGACTATGAACTGTGTTAGTGTAGACCTATCCAGTAATCAGCACTTCTCATTGTTCCCATTTTTTTTTAAAAAGAAGGTAATGTTGCTAATTAATGTATTGGTATGGTGAAGAAGCATCAAGCATTCAGCATCCAGCCTGTTAATCTTCTTATCTCACTTTGCCTCCAAAGCTGGATCCTGTGCGACTGTGTGTGTATGTGTGTTCAAGCGTTTTGTTTTATAGCACCAGGGTACCGTATCTTCCCATCTTTAAAGCAGCACCCTGATAGTAGTAGTCCATCTGCAGTCCACTGATATTATTCTCAAACATGCAAAATCCTTTTTTGGAACAAAACCCCATGCCAACCTGACTGAGTTTCTTTGGCAGTATTGTGTATAAATCAGTGGTGGATGATTACTCCTCTGCTTGGCCTAAGTCCAGTCGTACAGTAGACAGGATGCCAGACATCCTATTCTGCTCAAGACTAGCCTTTGTATTGACTGTCATTTTATGCCTCGCTTTGTTCAGCTCTGCTTATACATCCCTATTATATCAATAGCATTTAGTAGACTCGACATGGACCTTGCTGGCTGTGCGCCATGTTTTTCACACACTCCGCGAGAGGTTCTGGCCACATCAAGGGATGACAGTGATGATTGCGTTTCTTGACGGTGCCATTTGAATGCTTATGAGTCAAATGGAGATGGCGGTGACCTTTCTATGGTGCGTAAGTGCGGGCCCAGCAGATGGTGGAAAATTGGATGTGCTGTCTGGGCCATACGGAGCATATGTAGTGAGTTTGAGGGGACTCTGCGCAGGGCGGCACAGCCCAGGACATGGACTCTTGCCTGGTGAGACTGGCAGTGTGCTCTGACATTGGCACGGGTACAGCGCGCCACCCTCTGAGCACCCCTGCCATCCCTCCTCTCTTCCTTTATCCCTCAAACATGACTCCTGTTTGACTAGGCAGAGAGGCACTTAAAGGAATACTCCAGTGTTTTTTGACTTAATCTTTATATAGCACATCTGTTGCATACAAATGATTACAATGGACAGAAATGTTTGCATGTTTTCTTGGACTGAGAAAAGAACAGAAAATCTGCCTGGACAAAGTTTAAGGGCTGTTGTTGAATTCGGTCAAAAAAAAGCATCAGAGAATGGTTTCCATGCTTGATCAGGAACAATCTAAGACCCTTTGTTTACTTTCAACTACGCTGTAATTCATGTATACAAGTCCCCCTTCTGAAAAAGTCTCTGAACGAATACATTATGCAGATTTAAAGCTAAATTTGCAAAGACCATTGACTGAAGAATTCACAGAAGCATTCTACAAAATATGTGTTTTACAAAAACAACCCCTACAACTCCCTTTACTTTTTTGTTCACACTGGCAGCAATTTTTCGCCTTGTGTTCCTCAAATCGCTCTGTATTGGTTGCCGGTGGGGGTTCTGACTGTTGGTTGCCATGGTTTCCCTGTAGTGTCTGGCTAGTGGGATATGACCACACAAACTACAAAGCTAGCTAAGGAATGCATGCACCATTCTATCAAACACGTCAAGCCTATAGGCAGCTTGGCTATTATCACCGGCTGCAACAGGAGCACAAAACTGGGATAATATCTCAAAATAAAAAACACAGCTAATGTTTCACAGTGAGGAGAAGTGTACTGTTCTCACTCATTATCATTTGTAGTTGCCACTGCGCTTTGCTTTTAATTAGCCTACAGTTAATTTCAAACTTGTCAATGATTGCTTTGTCTCCTATAGCTGTAAATAGTCAGCTCTCATCAAAAAAAAAGAAGAAAAAAAAACCCAACAACTCCTGACCATGTTGTAATGATGCATCACTGCTGGTATGAACATAGGGTCAGACTTCCATTATATCCCACTTCCATTACAAGTGGCTATACAAGTATATAAGGGTGACCTGCATATTAGGGAACAGATAATATTTTCAACTACAGATACAGACAGATATAAATAGGAGGTGCCATGCCCACTTTGGGTTGAAATCCAAATATAGATACACATATTTGGAGCACTAAACAGATACAGATACCGGTAGTGGCATTACTCCCCTTCTGTATATAAGCCTCATCACAATGTGTCTCTGTTTAATTTTAAGGTCATGGCATAGGCTCAGCTATAGGACAGCCCCATCCTGTTGTCATTGTGAATGACTGGCACTCGCTCTGGCTGTTGTCCAAATACAACTGCAGATCTGCAAGCATCTTATTGTACTGTGTCTCTCCCTACTATCACTTCACATCACATCTGTTCATTCTTCTCAACAGCACACATTATTTTTTCCTCTACTCCCCCTTCTCTCCTCCATTCTCTCCAGCTCCTTGCTCTTTTTTTTCCTCTTCCAGAGATCTTGGTGTCTGTACACAATTCCTGCTCTGCAAATCCTTCAGCTGGATGGATGAACGTCCACGGCCCATTCATCATCGTGCTTATCCACCGCCCTCGCCGCTGTTTTTATATCATCTTGCAGTCAACTTGACAAGTGATGTCCCAGTCTCTCGCTTTCTTATCCATTCTCTCTTTCTCTTTCCTCTGCTGTTTCTACATCTCTGTCTCTTTCTTCTACCATTCTTAGGCCACACTGCTACGATGGGTTCGCTGCCATCCATACTGGCAGTAAAACGCCTATAAAAAGCTAACACGGCAAAGAAAGGGTAATGATGAAATTTAACTGCCTGCCTCAGTGCACCTGGGGTCCAGCTCGACCAGAGCCTTAAATCCCGCCCCTCCCTGCAGCCGGCAACGGACGCCCGGGGCACTGAACCGGAACTGCCCCGCCAGGGTCAATGCCACTGCAGACACGGAGAATTATTTCACTTTAAAGATGCGATATAGATTTTGTGGAATCTCATTTGGAGCTGCATAAAAGGAGCCAGCCGTTGAAATTTGAAATATATGAAAGGCAGAGGAGAGACCTCTCAGAGGAGGACAGTCATCGCTCTGCACTCAGCCTCCAGCGGGCCAGCTTGCTGCTCATCATTGCAGTACTTATGCACCCTAGGTACAACATATTTACACCATTATATTGAGAGCTGTTTTGTGGTAAGTATAACATAAAGCCTTACACATGCTTCTGTTGGCCCCCTTGGCTCTGTTTTCTCAAAACTTACTCTACCTGAGCTCCATAGCTAGCTGGGTGCTGTTAGAATGTCAAGACATAACTATTTTCAGTTCAGTGACTGGCCCATGCCCAGAATTTTCTCCTCAGAGCCGGGTAGAAATCCTGGCAGTCCAGCGCCCTGGGCCCCCTCCTCCCGCCTCCCACCTGTCCCTGGCCATGGCACAGGCCCCTCTCTCCAAGAAGTGAGCCTCCCGGCCTGCCGGCGTGGAAAATCACTCTTTGATGGGCCGGCAGGGCTGGCAGAGGAGGCAGCCATACTGCTGAGGGGAGCTGACACAAACTCTTTAGTCAGGGCCACAGACAGAGAGGGAAAGTGAAAGAAGAGGGAATTAAAGGAGGGGAAAAAACACAGTAAAAGATGGTGAAGGTAGTGATTGTGATTATTCTGCCTTTCTGGTCAGCTTGCAAAAGGAGTCCAATCTATGTCTCAAATGAAACTGCATAACATCTCATGCAGCGACCTGGCTGTTAAAGCCGTGTGAGAGGTTACATGTGCCTGGCTTACTTGCTGCTCTTGGAAATGGCTCTACTTAATTACTAACAGGATTATCATGACACGCATGCAATCACAAACATGATAATCCTCGTGAAAATTTGGAGAGCTCTCCCTGATGCCACACTATAAAGAGCTACAACACAACCAGACACACCGACCAAGAGAGAGCAGACCACTCTCATCTAAACATTAATAGAAGAACCTAGGAACTGTGTGTGCATTGGTGGTAGACTGCAGTGTGTGTGTGTGTGTGTGTGTGTGTGTGTGTGTGTGTGTGTGTGTGTGTGTGTGTGTGTGTGTGTGTG
>JAQQZX010000003.1:7908980-7930744 GCA_030068355.1 Notoglanidium maculatum
TGTGTGTGTGTGTGTGTGTGTGTGTGTGTGTGTGTGTGTGTGTGTGTGTGTGTGTGTGTGTGTGTGTGTGTGCAGAGCGGGGGATGCTTTGGAAAGAGCAAAATGGCAGGTGCTGGATGATGCAAGGGGAGGAAGGAGGAGAAAGAAGATGGGGGGAAGCGCATATAAAAAAACAGCAAAAAAGAGAAAACAGAAAGACAGAAAAGAAAAAAAAAACACAGAAGGCAAGATGCCACAGCCAAAACCGCCATAGCAGAAGGGCCCCCTGCGTTTGAACTGCCAATTCTAAAGTAATAACAGATAAATAGAGAGGGCTCTCTGGGCTACAATGGCAAACAGCTTGGGCCTGCCAAGGGAAAGAGAGCTAATGCTCTCGCTGGTGCACAGCCCCCGCGGCAGGCCTGGCGCACTCAGCCCCAGTGTCACACTGAATGATAAAGCAGACAGATTGCTTCGAACGGCAGACACTTTGATACCCAGCAGCCCCGGAGGCGCAGCCGGAGTGCCTCTTTAGCCATTCACGAGTTAATGTGCCAATTTGTTTTCCATTGCGCCTCAAGGAGAATTTATGAGGATGGACTGCTAGCGACAGACAAATACTAATAAAATGCTCTTTTTGTGGCAATTTGGTTAATTGGCCACAGTAGGGATGGGCTTGTTGAGTTGGAGGGAGTGATCCCTGTGAAGATGGCCTTGCAGATGTTCATAAGATTCTTCTGTAAAATGATCTGAGGGCCCATTCACTCTCCCACATACTGCTACTCTCATTACATCTCTGCATATACAGTAGGTAAACAAATCCACCATGATGCTGCCATTGGTAAAGCTTGAAGGACAATGTGGATATGTCAGTATCAGTACAGTAAAAGTCCCATTATACACTAATACAATTATTCGGAATGATAATGTTTTGTCTGACTACCCCTAATTGTAGTGCATTTTAGGCTTGGTTCCACAAATTTATGAATAATTCACAGATTTGAGCAGCCACCATGTTTTTTTTTTTTTGTTTGTTTTTTTCAGGAAAAGTATATGGAAAGAAAATGGACTGAAATGGGAAATGGCAGAGGCTTTAATATTAGTGTTGTTTGAAAAGCAATGGTGCTAAGGATCCGATAGGGAAGCCGCTACTGGAGCTGGCCAGACAGTAATTAAGGTCCTTTTTGTTCAGCACATTATCTCTACTGTTCCACTGTAAATTAGCCATGCAAAATTAACAAACCAACAAATAGCGAGGAAATCCTCCACAAATGGCTCGAGGGGGTCTCCTATGTATACATATTCAATGGTAGAGTCATTGAATTTTGTCATTATAAAGGAATCACAGCACATTTGCTCCAGTCCAGTGCTCTGCAGATTTTTCTAGCAAAGAAGTATTATTAAAAAAACACTTCTTAACCTGTGTATCCATCTTCTTGGCCTTTCACACAAGATAAGAAAAATTGTTTTTACAACCCAAACAGCACATATCCAGCTAAAGCCACAGCTTTAATGAAAGGCCCTACTACAGCAGCACATAATGAAGGCAGAAGTCTATGGTGCTGTGGGTTGCCTGTGTATGTGGCATAGTGTGTGGGCCCTGGTATTGGTGCAGGCTCTGACTCTGTATGTGAGAGGTGTTAATGGGCTCACACAGGCCCACAGCTGAGCACAGTGCTCATTGCACGTTGGTGCATTCAAGGTCGGGGATTACAGTGCATCCTGTGTCCAAACAGATGCTTCTGACAAAACACATCTCACCGATGAAGCGCCCTCCTACGTTTCCACTTCCCCCTTTCAAAGAGAAAGATGGAAGAGAGCACAGTACTCCTCTACTTCTGCCACCCTCCCTCCAAGCACACACACTTATTCTCTCTAATCAATACAGGACTGCACAACAGGAAGACAACCTCCCTCAGGCAAGGAACACAGACCTCTAGGCAGCTCCAGGCTACATGACAGTATCAAATTCAGACCAAACTTCAGGTTACCGTCTAAGCACTAGCATAAATACTGAACTCTTAAGAGTATGAGAAACTGCAAAAGCAATGACAAATGAAAATCTATTCTCTGGGTATTCCAGTATAATTTAAAACAAGTTGCTTGACTGGGAAGACTGGTCAACCCATCCCAAGAAGGATCCCTGGTGGCTCAAGTCACTTAGGGGCAACAACACACCCAAGAGGAGGAGTGTGTGTGTTAGGGGAGGGGCAAGAGTAGATGTATAGATGTGCTATACCCAAATGACAAGCCCACTGGACCTATGGCAAGCCGCAATTAATGACCCGTGCACACATTACAGGATGAAAAATGCCCATTGTCCGAGCACCGCGCGCCCTGCTTGGCAGCTGGAATTCTTCATTACTCTGCTCTGTACAAGACCAGCCTATGCTTTCTATTACAACATTCTCACATATATAGTAAAACTATATGAACACAAGAATATAAAAACTAAATTAGCTAGTTCTCATATATTAGACAGTTCCTAAATCATACTTTTTGAATGGATTTAGTGCAGTTTTTGTACATGCAAAAGACATAATTTATAATCTCATCATTCCTCAGTTACCTGGCGAAGGACTGATCAGAATGACCAAGATTTTTCCTGTAATGACAAAATACATGTTACCTAATACATGTTTTGCTGTCTCTACTACTTATCCACTACTACACTAAAATGATGAGTGAGGAAAAAAAACTGTTGCTTGTTGCAACCTGAATTTTATCTTTATGTTTTGTGATTGTTGATTTTTTTGTCTCCTATTAAATCCTAGAGTAACTGTTTTAGAAATGTTCTCATGTGAAGTCAGTGTGGCAGACATCCACTTACTTCTAATAGGAATAACTCAAATACAGCAAAAGCCAACAAATGAGCATCAGAATAACTACTAACATCGCATATTTCAATGTAAACATATTTAATGTATTGCATGGTGGGCTTTTCCTTTTATGGTTCTTGGTTTGTGCTCTAAAGATTTTGTCAGAGGGTTTTCCATTCAGAAAATGTTCTAAGTAGAACCCTATTAGGGAGGTTAAAATTAAACCATCCAAGAACCCTTAGCAGAACATAAATGATATAATAAATACACCCCATACAATTCTTACATCTAATCATTCACTATATAATGCAATGAGTGCACAAGTGCCCTGGATTTTATAGAACATGTCTTCCACTGGGTTATTCATTTATTCGGTGCATAATCTCAACATCTAAATTGAATACAGTGTGTAAATGCATGAAAAATCACTTTAAAAGAGTTGGTTTATCTGATCATCCATATCTAATCAGCAGATCTGGCATTATAAACAGACTCATGCTGAGCCTCCCCTTGGTTCCAGGATGTTCCCCATGAAATTCAAACCTCTCCAGGAAGCCACTATCATATTCCCATTGCCACCAATAAAACGTTAAAGGCCCAGTCATCCCTAATGTTAATTGCCATTTATGAAGTTAACAGATTCTTTTTTTTATTGAGTGACCAATTATCAGATTTAAGGAAGTTAATTACAAAACCATAATATACTTACTTGAAAAATTGTGACATTTGTTTAAAAATGACCGTTCCGATCAAATAGTATGGGATTTAACAGAAGCGATAATTAGATTAGAAGTAAATTATCTTTCTCAGGACATCAGTTATTAAAAGTTAAATACTGTTCAGTGATAATTATTAAAACCTTAATTAAATATAGATGATTGTTTGTTAATTGAATCTATTTTGGGCCATTATAGATCCAATCATCACATTGTACAAAATGGCTGTATATCTATACAAATGCAAGTTTTAAGTCCTTAGATTAGATCTAGTAAAGCACCAATTTATACCTAAAATCCTACTGACTAACATCAAAATTAAAGAAATGTGTTCCATCATAAATTCATAAGATCCCACCAGAAACAGTGACTCTACAATTTAAGGTCTGCTGATTTTTTTGGTTCTGAGTGACATAAAGTCAGTGGGTACACATTGGGGGACACAGGTGGCTCAATCACAACTGGGCTGGGGGCAATTTGTCAAGACCCCTTGCCATGATTAGCCCCATGTCCACATCAGAGTGGAGGACAGCAAAGAGAAGAAAAAAGGAAGATAGAAGGGACAGAGCAAGCTGATGAAAAAAAGTGGACAGAGAAATTGATACAGGCAAAGAGTGAGTGAGTTGGGCAGGAGGTGGTACAGAGGGGCATGCAGTGGATGCCTCAGTGATTTCTAGCAAGACACCTCCCACTCATCTTCACGTTATGCCTTGATGGGTTTCTCCATCGTATCCTTTCCCAGGACTCAGCCTACAGCTCAGATCCCATCAAGAGGTCTAGCAGCTTCCCATCCAGTACTCGCTTTATCAGCCAAAACCACATTCATCAACGCCTTGGCTGAACAATTAGAAATATTTACCCAAGTGCTCACTGACCCAGTCACTGACAATCCTCTCACTCATTTGTTTGTTTCTTTATCTTAGCCAGGGGGTGGTCCACTTATCTGGATGGAGCATCCCAACAGTCAGATGGCAATAACTTCCAGGAACTATGAAACAAACCATTAGAAATATAAGCCACAAGCCATACAATGAGACCATAATTCATTAAAACTAACAAAAGAGAACAGCTAGGGGTATTGGCAGTGTTAGGAAAGAGTTTAGCAAAGCTTCTTCCTCCTGGCTTTGCCCTGCCTTGCCTCCCCCTGCTCAGAATCTGTAGCCAGGATGTGTATGGAGTGTGTGTGCCTTGGATTAGAGTGTCAGTGCACCAGAGCAGAGCTGTGGGGGGAGAGGTGGAAATAGAAAGGACACAGGCCCAGGCCCCGTCACTCCATTAAGCAGGGTGTCTAACATCCCATTTCCCTTGCACTTCCTCCCCTCCTAATCCCTTTATGCGAACCTCACTCAAGAGTAAGCATGTGTGAAATTGAGGAGTCTCTAATACACATCGCGTGGCCTGGGCTGGCCCCTGCGGCGACTGGGGCAGAGCTGGGGTGGCTTTAGAAAACTGTGCCAAGCAGAATTATATCATAATCAACAGCATCTTCTTTGTCCCCACCTCTATTGCACAGAGCCACTGACATACAAACAAGTCCATGGCAACTAGTGTGCGAAAATCCTAGCCTTGGCAACTATTTTTAAGGAAGTGATTAAGACTTTGGACTACCAATCAGAAGGTTATGACTTCAAATTCCAGCACCACTAAGCTGCCATGGTTGGATCCTTGAGCAAGACCCTTAACCCTCAACTGCTCAGGTGTATCCTGCCTCATTTGTAAATCACCTTGGATAAAAGCAGAAGCCAAATGAGTAAATGTAAATGTAAAAGGCAAGAGGATCAACAATGCCAAGTTTTTTGGACCAAAAGACCACCAAATTTTTGGAATTTATCTCATCAATGGCACGTTATTCTAACAACTTCACTCATTCTGTTTTCCTTTAGCCACTGATTTTCACCATTTTTCAGCATCATGATTTCACCCTCCTTTGACCTATCATATAACAATCTTCAATTCACTCTATCTGCCTTTACTTGACCACTTCTTCACTCCCTTGTTGTGGTCCAGTGGTCCTCCGCACGACCACTTAACAGCAATGGAGTGTCCTCCATCTATATTTGCTTTTCATTCCATTTTGTAAGTGCATGTTATTACTGGATCCCTGCTTTTACATCTCCAAGTGTTCATAAGGCATGCCTCTCCACATGAGAGCCATTGCAAGTGTTCTCCTTTTCTTTGCAAGAATACAACATGACTCCCCCTACTGTGTGGTTAGATGCCTATTTGCTCAGTCAATTTGCTGTTCCCAGCATCCAAGCTCATGCAAATACATTAGCTGATGTGTGGTGGGCAATGGCAGCTTGTGTTTCAACAGCTTGCAAACTATCACAGACAGGCCTGTTTTTGAGGGTTCACCACACAAAGCAGGCTCCTGAGAGAGGGAAAACAATGAGACATAAGTTACTCTACCCATGATGTAAGATACATCAGTACATGAGTGTTAGTTCGTGATAATGTTACTTACAGTCATGACAAGAGATGCAACCGCATGCATTACTCAAACTGAACAGACAATGCATAAACAATTCTAAACAAATACAAATGCAGATAAGAATAGTAGATGTTCCTTCATTCTTTCTTTATTTTTTGAAAACTTGCCTGACATGTTTACAGGGCATCTGGTGGAGAATAGTTGTTAGGATCAGGAATGAAACATATCAGGATGCAAAAAAAAATTGCATTATTTGTAGACCTTTTACATTCATTTCACACCTACATAATTCATACTCACTAAGGGCACAAAGACAACATTCATTTAAGAAAAGGAGGTACACAATTATAGTTATTGTCTATTTTTAGTGCTCCAGTAGACTGACCTAAAAGCTCCAAAATAAAACTAAATTTCTAACATATTTCTAAAGAAACTAGCTTGAAATTCAAAATAGAAACATGCTTTTGTTTATAGAGTTCTTTATAGAGTTGCTGCACAGAAAGTCTACACACTTACACTTACATCATATCTCTGCCAGGAACTCCAGAAATCATTTATTTAATTAATTTAAACAATATCAACTTATTGTGGTTAATCATCATTTTAGCAAAAAATATTAAAAAAACAATTTCCATTGTTATTAAATGTTTATATATGTAAACATACTAACATTATTAGGTGACTACTGGGTGGCAATATGGTGCACTGTTGCCTCACAGAAAGGTTGTGGGTTTAAACCCATTGGCTGACTGGGGACTTCTGAGTGGAGTTTGCATGTTCTTTCTGTGCCTGCATGGGTTTCCCTTTAGGTGCTCTGGTTTCCTCCCACAGTTCAAAGACATGCAGATTAGATCAACTGGCTACTCTGAACTGCCCATAGGTGTGAATGTGAATGGTTGTTTGATTCTGTGTTTGCCCTGCGATAGATTGGCGACCTGCCCAGGGTGTACCCTGCCTCTCACCCAAAGACAGCTGGGATTGGCTCCAGCTTCCCCACAACCCTTAACGGAAAAATGGCATAGATAATGAATGGAAGGATAGGTGACAACTACAAACAACAGTAGTTGTCAACAGACAACACACGGTTTAATACAAATACACTAAACAGACCCAGATAAGGATTCTGCATTACACCCCCACAATAGCATTTCCTCTTATAACATCTGACTACATTTTGGGAATTTATCAAAGCATTTGTACAACTGTAGATGCTAAATTACTGTGTATCTCTTTCCCTGTTTCTCTTCTTCTCTCTGAGTCCAGGTTTCCCTCCTGGGCTCTACAGTAAATAGGTGCAGGTAGTGGAACGAAGCCACAGGACAGGAAGGAAATGAAAGCCAGTGGCCTGAAGCCAACTTCCTGTCACTGTACTTTTGGAAAGATGACCTAGTCATCTCTAGTGATGAACAGAATGGCCTCTGTGGTGACCATATGTATGGATGTAAGGGTGAACACTAACCCAGATGATGAATATATCAGCAATATAACTCTGAGATATCAAGTCCATCTACTCAAAACATTATGGTGAGGTTAGAGTCTGCAAATCAGCTTCCTTTTCTTCCCTACAGGCCTCTGGGTGGTGTGATCAGCCTTAGGCCAGGCAGTCCCACAGGGGCACACACCGAAAATCACTGTTAAAGATAGCATCAGTGCCCCCTGTCCTTGTCCCTGCTCACTGCATGCTGACACTGATACAGCTCCCAGGGGATCTGGAGGATTGTTCAGAAACCAGGACCAGAGCTACAGTGTCCTTTGACCCTGACCCAAGCTGCTGAAGACTCAAGCCTGCTTGCTTCTCTGCACTAGTCTAACATGTCTGGCCCAGATAAGCCTCCTTCCCCCATGTGCCTAGATTGGGCTGCTCTATCTCAGCGTCTCAGGCACGACCGTGTCCGTGGCTTTACACGTCCTGCGCTTCCTCGCTGCACTGGCTCCTGCCGCACAGGTGCTCATCGACTCATGCGCCACCGCAGTTGCTAAGCAACACGCTCTGAGGACACCCACCTGCCTTCAGGCTTCAGTGGTCTAAATTTTGTCTTAATTGCAAATTGAGTGGGAGACGAGAGTACGCCCCCTGAATGTGAAATAGACGCCAGGCCTGGTGCTGGATGTTGGGGGACTAATCAGAAGACAATGACGGGAGGGCTACCGCCGCGATCGAGTGACACACACTGCGGTGTCATAGCCATTACAAAGTCCTATCATTTGCCTCATCATTCAGGAACAATCTCAGCTAATGTTGTACCGCTGTGGAATCATATCAAATGCAAAAACGGAATGGGATATTAAAAGACAAATAACTCTTTCTTTTCAGAGGAAAAGGTAGACATGTCAGCATGTCCATATCTTTCCTCTGGCAAAAACTCTCACACCACATGCAAGAGCCCAATCGCTGAATTCAATTATCAGCCCCTGTACCAAATCCGCAAGAGACTATGTTCCAAAGGATGCTCATTTCAGCTCCTCTCTCACCAAATCCCAAAAGAAATCTCATTCACTTGAACAATGCACTTTTTCCTATTTAAAAAAAGAGAAAGAAAATCAATATCTGGTTTCAATATGAGGGGATGGGAATCAATATTGCCAGGCTTTCGGTTTTTTCTCTCCTTTCTCCTGGGCAGTAAACAGAAACAATGGAATATGGTTATTACAGGGTCAGGAATGCCTTAGCTGATAGAATCTATGATTAGGTCCTTGTGTTACAATCACCCTCACACTTTACACTGCTGATGCCTTTAACCTTTTGATGGCATGTGCAGCACAAACAAACTCAATACCATTCTTCTTTTTCCTCCCTTTCTCTTTCCCAATGCTTGTCTAGGGGAAGCCAAGATCATCAGACAAAGAACGAAGACGGGATTTGTCACTTTCTCCTCTTTGTAATTCTCTATAGGACAGAGGCACAATAAAAGCTTTACTTTTCACCCCTCTCTTTCCAATGTGCATTTAAACGCACTGTATACCGAATGAATTTGGAGTTGGATAGCAGCACATCATGAAAGCCGATATGGAATACGATCTGTTGTCCATGGCTAGATTGAAGTGATTACTTAAATATGAATGTTTTGATATATAAATAGCCTGAAATACAGAAGCTCAAATTTTTTCGACCTGCCTCCTGAGTCAAAAAAAGCACTTCTGACTAGATAAACATGCTTTGTTTCCAACTGAGGCAACCTTTTTAAGAGAAGGACTCGATTTGCATTATCCACAACCTGAGCCACAGACAGTTGTTTATTGGGACCAAAGGCAAGAGAGCACAGTGGGCAACTATGTGGATGTTTTGGCCCCTATGGTGTCAATGTCTTAAAGAAAGGAATTACAAACAAATTGCTGTGGGCATACACATAATTTAGAGACTGGTGGCAATTTTATGACTTGCTAATGTTCCTAATTACATGCCCGTGAAAGGCTTAATTAATTCAGGGAGGTAGGAAGTGGGAAGAACTGGGATCGAAAGTGAAAAAGCTTGGGAGAGAAGGGAAGTGGATGCTTGCATTTGTTATCATGGTTCCACTGCATTGGTTTTTAGAGCCTAAGGAGAATTTAGGGGCTCTCTATTTGCTCAAAGAAAATGCAAGTCTCCCGAAAATACGACCATTACGATCAACCCCTCGCTGATACCTAATATTCTTTCAATCCCGCTCCGACTTTGCCAAAGTGGCTGTAATCATATTATTGTAAATGTTGGTGCAGTTAATTGCATCGAGAGGAAAATAGGTTACGCTTGGCAGATTAAGGAGAATTTTATAAAGTTTGTTTCTCCACAGGAGGACTGAGTCACTAATAACAGTTGGGAGGAGGAGGAAAGAGCGGGAGGAGATAAACAGGGTGTGGGAGTGTTTTAAGCACAAATGTGTTCTGTTTTAATCAGTATAAACACTCCCATAACTCACATACAACTTTAAATCACTACCAGTGCATAAAATGCAAAAGAGAGGTAAGGTAAAAAACTAGAAATGTTGAGAGAGAGGGGAGGATGTAAGACGTGTGTGTTTTGCTGTTCAGCACTGAGATGTCTCTGCGATGAAGTCTCCACTGTAAATGCCAACATATGGCTCTCTCACTGCTCTCGGAAGAAACATTATTCATTTTCTACCTCATTGCTGAGTCTCAGTTAGAGACTCTCTTCTGCTACATTCATCAATATTGCCTAAACAGCGACCCGTGTATGTGTGTGTGCGAGCGGGTGTGTATGCAAAAAGGCCAGAGTGCCCCGCGGCTCAGTCATGCAGCCGTGAGACGCGCACAGCTCACTGCTGCCTCTCTGTGTTCTGCCGTCCAATACAGAGGAGCGGCACTCATTATGATACCAAATTTACAGAGTGCGCAGAGCACACACTCCATTTAGCACACAATCTCTCATAACAAAAACAAGACAGGGAGGGAGGGGGCAGGCGTAGTCTCTTGCCCTGTCTGTCAACAAAGCCATTGCAGTCACATCAAATGGCGTCTGGAGTTATCGGGCTCCAACCCTTTATCTTGTAAATTCAACACATGTTCCACATAATTCACACTAACTGTGACAATCAAGCAAGCAGGCAAATATGGGCTCCTTACTGAGAGATCAATGGGGCTCATTCTGCACGGTATGCATTTTTAATTCCTTATTTATGGCAGGTCCTTTAAGACAGACAGGATTTGATGGAAAACAGAAAAGAGGTGTAATATTTACTAAAGTTGAACATCGAAAGGGCAATTTCAGCAGACAGTTATGGGGATCTGGATATGAAATGGCACAGTGATTGTCTTTATGTGGACATAATTATTCTTCTACTCTATAACTATTCTTCCTTTGACTATATCTGTTTATTTATTTCTGATAAATGTCAAGTAATGGGATCAAACACTAAATAATAAAAGAAAGAAAATCTGTAAGTATGTATTTAGATGGGAAATAACACCTTGAATGAATTTATGTTTGAATTTCAAGTAGCTATCCCTTTGCCTTTGAGGGCCATAAAATATGATGATGCTGATGAAAATGCAGTGTGTATTTCATTCAGAGTGAGGCTGTCTTGTGGTCAGGAAAGAGCAAGAGGTCCATGTTTCCCAGCATGAAGAACAGAAAGTGCTCTGTGTATCTGTACCCCATGGAGAGAGGCACCTTCCTCGTCTGTAGCAAAATGCTGACCAAAGAGGCAACACTCTGTGTGATTCTGCCCTTAAAGCCACGTCCACCTTCCTACTGAGTTCAGCTGCCATATCCACTGCTCTACACTTCTAACCTCAACACACACAGGTTCTCTACTGGCATCAACCCTCACAGCAGTCAGTCCAAGTTTTAAGCAGTACTCTGTAGGGACATAAACAGCCAACACCGCATCTCTATATACCAGAGGTTCTCTAACTTTTTACAACCAGAGACCCCTTTAACTGTAAAAACAAGCATGAACCTCCTCAGTACAGGTTTATACATAAACTCTTCAAATATTAGGCACATCATTTTAAACATTATATTATCACTGACCTTTGTGTACTAGTATTACTTCTGACTTTTCAATCTTTAGAACATTCTGTATTTTTATCAGAATTGTCAGAATTGCATACATTTAGGTATGTACGCTACAAATAATGGAAGTATGTCTGAAAACCACTAAATAACAAGTCAAAAATAATGTTTATTATCAGGCATCTAGGTGCTTGGACTATATCTAAATTTCTAAATTCATGCGTAACCACAAATTCTACTGGTATGAGCTGAAATATCTTCATGTGAAATGCAGCCAATTTATGAATATTCTAATTTCAGCTCATCTGTAAGGAAATGTGCAGTGTGTTTATCATAGCGGGCCGTGTGAGCGGCTGTGGCTCAGGGCATATGGAAATGAAGTGGAAAATGGCGGTGATTAAACGTATGGGGGTTAAATGGGCACGCTATGTGCTGCACACACTATTACCTCGACATTGCTATACTGGAGCTGCATTTGCATTAAACACATACTGAGACATGTCTGATTGGGCATATATAAACCTAAAAATCATTCAGCTTGTTTACACACTTTCACCCAAATAAAGCATATGTTAAAAAGTCTCATATCAAGATTTTTAACAGCTGGTCCTGCTTGAATTATGATTATGAAATGATTATGGTAAGTAATATTTCAGCACTAATCTGTGTATTAATACACTGTAGAAAGCTGGATATAGTCTGACTGAACAACTTTGTTTGAAAGTTCATTAACAATAAGGTGATTTAAATTTATTCCCTTAATAAATTTCAGATACAAAGAGCTTTACTGCTTTATTTACAGCTTCAATTTAGTTTTAAGAACAAAACAGCATTTTGTTGCAACGAACATCACCGTGATTTCAGCTACTATAAACTTTATCTGATGGCATGAACAGTAAACATGTAGGTTATGGTACTTCTGAGTGAATAACTCACATTTGTCAATGGCAGAATAGCTTGCCTTAAGTAGCGGTCAATACAAACAGAAAAAAAAATGAAAACAGACAATATAATGGAAAAATCTTATTGCATTTGTAACTGTAATATCAAATCTGTCCCAGTGTATAGCCAATTCACTGGTTAGAAACAGACTATCTGTTTATTTTCTCACTAATTCTGTTGCATGATATCTTGTTCATAATCTTTCACTCTATCTCATGCACTACAGAAAATGTGATTTCTTAAATTTAGTTCACACTACATAAAATTAAAATCAACCATCAACATTAAACTAATAAGACAACATGTCAGTTTAGTTCTTTTTAGCTAAATGTTTAGTACCATTTTGCTTGAACACACATCATACAGACAAGTTTACAGTTTTCCAAAATTGCTAATGTTAATCTCTAAGACATGGGCACAACAAGAATTTCAATACTTTTAGTAGCTATTACCATAATGCTAATGACACATCATGTTTATTGTGATGTGGAAAAATAGAATTTAATGGCCAACTTGGACCATAACAGCTTGAGAAGGAAACAAATTTGCTGACATAACAACATTCTTAATATCTTGTTTTTCATATTTTAACACAAGATCACTGATATCATTCTGTTTTCTCCAATACCTTATTTAAATGTCTTTCTTAAGTATTTTGGTTAAATAACTCCGATTATACTGTTGCACAAATGTTCTTTGCCGTGGTGGTCTAACTAAAGAATAAGTGACTGTTTTAGAAAAAAACAATGTGAATTGAATTTGGACTTTCTGCATGCACCTTTTCTAAAGCAGTTAATGCATACAGGTTTCATAAAGCACATACACAGGTACACAGGCTACATTAACTAATTAATTGCTCTGTTTGTTTTTGTCTGTCTGTCTGTCTGTCTGTCTGTCTGTTTGGCAGGGTTTGTGGTTGAGGGTGGCAATTTTTCTGCAGCATTTCCCAGAGTATCAATAAAAAAGAACCATCTTTGCTGACCTGCCTACCTCTGTCTCTCACACACACACACACATACACACACACACACACACACACACACACACACACACACATACACACTCACAATTTCAATGGCAAGAACAAGTAGCAGCAATTTTCCATTTTCATTTTGTTGACCACTTGACCATGTGCTCTCAGTCCGACAGATGAGCTCTACTCGTCTAAGCACACATACACCTGCAGCCTTGTATTGATGGAAAGAGTCGATTCATCTGTACATACTGTTACAGATACACACACACTCACACACACACACACACACACACACGCACGCACCACCACCACCAAGTGTTTCATGTGCAGAATTAAGACATTAATCTACATGGATCAAAGAACATGCATACAGTATGCACTATAGATAAAACACATATTTTATTTCCTTAATTATTGCTTCCTCTGAGTGTGTGTGTGTGTGGTGTCGTGTGTGTGAGTATAACAGGGCTGATGATGGTGCCAGTGGCAGTTGTTCCACTCTATGGTTTTACATCATTGTTCTCATGCCACCCATTTTCTCCTTTCTCTCTTTTGGCAACTTGGCTCTGGTTTCTGGACTGTTTTGTGCATTCCCCTCTCTCTGTCTTCCGCTCTCATTTTCTGCCATTCATCCTGCATTTTCTCCTCTCCATCACTACAACAGAGTAAGCCTCCCTGAGGTTTCCACAGGGTCCTCGAGCCGATAAAGTCTTTTCATGTCAAAACCCTCAGGCTTCGAGGTAAATCCTACAACTTGGCAACATTGTGTGCCAAGTGAGCATGCCAGGGCCTTCCTAGTAATACACTACAGTCCTGAATTTGTGCTCCCATCACTCTATACTCATCGTATTCTCCTTCTTTTAAGCGACCTCTTCTGCTGCTAAATTGCATAGGGATCAATTAGGCCTTCCTTCTTGACCTGAAAAATTAAGTGCTATTTCACTGTTTCAGTCTTTTAATGTAGTATTACATGTGAGCTTTACTGTCTATATTTATTGTATTGTAAATACACAGATATCATACGCTCTATCCAACTCACAGAAGATGTTCCAGCAAGATCACCCCTGCTCATTAATATTCATAATCAGACCCCCTACTGGTCATTATTATTCATTAATTGACACCCATACTGAACATGCCATATACAAACCTCAGTATGGTGGAGAATATGACACAGAAGTGAAGCAAAATATTCAACTGTGAGTTTGGCAAAGTGTATATACAGAATATTTTATATAGCAGCATATCAAGTGTTAAACTGTCCCACATGGTGCAAACTGAGCCAAAGGACAGAGCTGCAGCACTGCAGAAATGTGATATGTTCTGGATATTTACACGAATGAAAAAAGAGAAGCTTTAAATGAATGGTAAATACACAGTATGTTTTAGAATAGTTATTTATTATGTAGCTATCTAATCATTTATTTAGCACTGGTTGTGAGTTCTCTGTACTTGTGTGGGTTTTTGTATGATTTTTAAACACACTTGGCAAAATCTTTTTACAAGTTTTTCACGTTTGAATTCAGCTCTCCAAGCCCCTCAGCAAATATAATTTTTTTCTCTTTTTGGTTGGTTTAATTACATAGAGTATGAAACTAAAGCAAATAGCAAACAAAGCAAAAAAAAAAATTCGCTCCGATTTGGGATTGGAACATGGTCTAATAAGTGTATGATCTAAGATAATGTTACTTTTTGTTGCACAAATACAAATCTTATCAATAAATATGCAGATTCTTTATTTAATGTAATTAAGTCCTGAAATAAATCAATTGCTGGCATGTTTTTGTGAAAAGAATAAGCGTAAAAGCACACAAGAGGTCAACTGGAGGATGGGTATGGAGAGTTAGAAGAAATTTGAAAAGTGTCTAACACTGCCTCGGACCTAAGAGCATATGACTGAGCGTCTGGTGCAGGTCACTGTGTTATTGTTAAGTGTGTGTGTCACCACAGTAGGGGGGCAGTGTGGAGCAGTGCTGGCCCTCACCTTCAGCAGAGGTGACCCTCCACAGGTGCCCTCTCCTGGCTCTTATCAGTAAAGCACGAGCATAAAGGCCCTGGCATGAAGAGTGATGGGCCAGGCCGACACACACCATGTGGCCTCCTCTCACTTTGGCCCCCATCCTTTACGGAATCATTTGCATACTGCATAGGCAGTGCTGATTTTATGGAGGTCGTTTTTTTATTAGTCCTTCATTGGCTCCAGCTCAACAATAAAAGACAGCTTACATGAAGACACAGATGACCTTTTCATCAAGCTGTTCTTTGAAGGAACCACTTCTCATGTAAGTTTGACTTACATGTGCACACTAGCTACTTCTTCCTTAAATGTTCAGTTAAAAACAATTCTTGCAATTCACATGAAACATTTCTTGCTTTCAAACTAGATGTGTACTCAACATAATACCCATCAGGACACTATTACTATAACCACATCTAAGACAGATGTGATTTACCTGCTCTGGTTATTGTTAATATGGTGTGTGTAATAATTTCCCTAAAACTGGCCAAAAACATAGCCATGGTGTAAACACATAGAGAACAAGTCATTTTACCACTGGCAATGTAGCAGTCAGTGCTAATTGTCTTTGTGAAACCCAGTGAAGATACTGACACTTATTCAAATGTCCACTATGTAGGCTTCATCCACTTGAATGCTCTTTCCTTAGCCCTCCCTTTTCGAGTGCGTATCAAGATGTATGGTGGCCATCAGGACCCCACAGTGTAATTTCAAGTACTTTCATTCACACTCCCTTGCTTTTTCTGTGCTAAATAATAAGTATGAGCCTCCATTTCTCAAAATTTGGGTTTTCAAACCTGTTAGTCAGCAGAAGTAAAAACTGATTCCTCTTTTTTCTTCTTCCTTGTCTTCCTTTCTTCTTCTTTCGTCTTTCCAGTGCTTCCTTACAGATTCACACTGCCACTTGTAAAATTGGGAAACGTGGAAGGTGCTTTCTAGAGGTTTGTTCACTCTGGACTACTGTAGCGGTGCAACATGTCGACTCTGAAAAGGTGGACTTGCATGCTACGTAGATATAAAGTGCTCATTCTAAGCTCATGAAAACACAACAATTTGCAGTTACAGGTAATTATACACTAATGAAAAAATACTTATGAATTCTCTAAGTATATTATAGAATATATAATCCATTACTGGTAACAGATACCCTCAAAATCCTACATAGTGGACCTCTAATTGTGATTTTAAGTTTGGGTTGGGAATTGACAGATTAGTACTTAATTTATTTATGTTATTTATGTTTGGTATGTCTCATTCGTTGTTGTTTTTTTTTTTAAATTTACCATAATTGGCGATATGTTTATTCTTATCCGTAAGACTACTTTTCACACAGTATATCAGGGTTCCCCGACTGCCACCCTGGAGAGTCAAAGTCCAGCACAGTTTGGTGATTTCCCTGGTCAAAGACACCCAGATTCAAATTAGATGTTAAAAACAGGTTTAATTGGGGTGTTAAAGCAACACTATTACAAAACTGTGGTAAACTGCAGCCCTGCAGGACTATAATTGGGAACCAATTATTTATGTAGGGCAGCATGGTAGCACAGCAGACAGTGCTTGCTGCCTCACAGCTCCAGAGTTCCCAGTTCAATCCTGAGCTTGGGTTACTGCCTGTGAGGGGTTTTTGTACACCTTCTCCCTATGGATTTCCTTCAGGCTCTTCAGTTTTCATCCCAAAACATGGTGATAGGTGAATTGGCTATGCTAAATTGTCCCAAGGTGTGAATGAGTGTGTGAATGTGTGCTTGTGCTGCAAGGTGCCCTGTGATGGACTGGCATCCCATCTAGAGTGTATTTCTGCCTTGCACCCAGTGTTCCTGGAACAGATTCTGACTCCACCAAAGTGATTACTGAGGATGAATGAATTAATGAATTAATGAATTAATGATTGGTTGATTGATTGATTGATTGATTGATTGATTGATTGATTGGTTTAGGTAGGTGTTTAAGTTAAATAATGTTTGCTAACACCCTGTGTAACTAGTTTTGCTAATTATTGGAAACATAGCAATTGATGCTACCTGGGTAGAATGGCTTGTTTAAAAGGTTTGTTCACTCATTTAAAGATGCTTTTAATCTTAGGTTTGGTTTGTGAGCTGAGTGATCAGTTTGAGACTGATTAGTTGTGGTATTTATATTTGGCCTGTTTATTTTTTTAAGCTCTCTCTCCTTCTATTTTTAGTATTTTCTTTCTTTTAGGATCTTAAGCAAATAAATCTGCAATCTTTGGCACCATGTTTATAATTTGTCCTGTTGTTCTGACTGTAAATCACACACTGTATCAGAGTGTAGGGTGGTACAGCAAGGAACTCTCCAAACAATGCTTGTCTGTGGTCCTCCAGGACTGGAATTAAGGATCCATGCCTTCTATTGTACAATATTGTGCTCATAGTTATGTTGTGTGCAGGTGATAATATAGTCACAATATCCACACTCACTGGTAACTTGCCCCAGCCTTGCAAAGGTTCCCAGTTTCTGTCCCATCTAGACACATGCATTTGGAAAACCACAAACATAGGGCTCATTTGCAAAGGCCAAACATTAGGAAGTCTCTGCACCTGCAGTCATCTCTGGCATCACTGATCTAAGTCCAGATCTCAGACAGCTGTTCTACAGGATTAAGCTTTTGAAAACAAACTATTCCCAACCCTGCCTAAGCAGCCTCGGGACTAGGCTTTAGCCAGGAGTCAGTATGATCACTCACCCTGGGAGCGCCCCCCTCGGGACCAAGCCAGAGCCCAGCTGAAATGGATCCCTGTCAATATAAATCACCTTCCCCATGGCTGAGCCTTGCTGATATGCTGAGTGTGTGAGAGTGTGGGTGTGTGTAAACCTGGGTTATAGTGCCATGTCTTATTTCATGTATGGGTTAATGACAGTGAGGGAGTTGCATTGTCTAACTAGGCTGATTCTGCACTAGACCTGATGTAAGCAGAGCTGCATCATGGATTTTTGGAAAGAAATCCTTCATTATGTCTATCACAGGAGACAGGGTCATGTCTGTATATTAGCTCAGAAAAACTTGATCCATGGCCACATCTATCACGCTAAGACACAAGGTAACTAAATGTGTCTATTTGCAGCCTGCCTTTTTTTTTAAAAGGAAACAGAAATCCATCTCGCTTGTGTTTGGCAGTCCACATTAAAACGCTGTGCACGAGGAGACCAGCAGAATGAAAAGAAACTTGTTTTTCACACCGTTGTGACAGGGAATGCAAATAGCCTGGCATTCCCCTAGAGAGGGAGAAAGAGTGAGAGAGAAAGAGAAAAGAGCACAAATAGAAATAGTGAAGAGACTGAACCAGTCAACATGCAAATAGAGAAGTGATGTCCATCTATGTTTTTTTTAAAGAAAAAGAAAAAAAGCATACTCCACTCACCCATCACAATATTATATCAATAATTGCTGGAAAAAAATTAAACAAGTAAAACAATGAGTTTGCCTGAGGCTCCCATCTCTTCAAATCAGTCTGTGCATTTTAAAAGAAGGTCACTTTTTTTTCTCTCCCTTTGGATCGGTGACACGTACACGAAACGAGCAGCTGACCTGAGTTTGAATTTAGAGTGTTCATTAATAGGATATTATGCCATATGCTCGCTGCACTGTCTTATTTTAATGCTTGGCACTGACTTGAGAATTTGTAATTAGTGACGGGATAATGAGGGTATTGGAGGGGCTAATACGAGGTGTGGAGTAGGAATAGACTTGTTCAGTGTACTGTAAAGCTTTAAGACGAAGCAACGTACGCTTGGCCACTGGAAAGTGTCACCGATTACCATGCAGAACAGACATAGCTGAGAAACCACTGCTCACATGTCTCAAGCCATCCAAATATAATAGCCCTAGTCACACTTCTCCACAGGCCACAGAACGCCACGGTCGTACCCCACCATCGTTAATTTAGTCGCGTAATGATCTTCATGGGAGTGTTTGAAGGACAAATGGTTCCTTTCCAAGCTCTGCTCTGCTGTCTGCTATCCCAGCAGTTTACTCTGACATGCCATCAGAAATGATGCTGTCTGAGCCAAAATTGTCACTCTGTACTTCAGACCAATGCATGATAAACCTGCAAACAAACACATTTTTCACAATGAGGCGGTAAATACCAAATCGCAACGTAGCAACACAGGTGCATTATCCTCTAAGAGGACGTGGCTCAGGAACACTGCACAGCAAAGACAATAAAAGTGGAATTATAGAGAAGTCGAGAGCTATAATGGACTGCGCCTGGTTGGATCACCCCATACAAGACTGTGAATCATCGCAACCCAATCACACACTGGCACATCGCCGTAATTCATTGACTAGAATGGTGACACTGCAATGGACGTGTGACTACATCTGGGAGCAGTGTGCTAAACACCCGCTCTATACTGCGAAACGCATTCGCCCATGGTGCGTGCCCCATTATCATTATGCATCTCTTCCCTTCCAAAAAAAAAGTGCGTTAGTTAGAAAAGTTCTCAACCAGAGAGAGAAGTGAGTGAAATAAATTCCGCTCGCACCCCGCACATGACATTGCACATAAATATTCAATAAATTAGCCTCGGCCGTTTTATAGATTGATCAGTCATCTCTGGCACTCAGTGACAGGCAATGCTGCAGCTGAAATATTAATGCTGACAAATTAGGGATTTCTGAGTAAATGATGTCACATCGTACGGCTTCACTCAAATTTACTCCTTGGCACAGGGCACATTCAGCTGCACAGTAATGCACTCGCACCCCCGCCTCCATTTCTGCCTCAAAAATGACATCCATTATTTTATCGTTAGGCTGGGTTCATTCTTTCCCCATACCCAGCATAAGCAGAAGGAAAAAGAGAGAAAATTAACCCCGTGAAGACCAAATCCACCTTTGTCCCATGCTCCAGTTGGGCTACTTATTCAGCCTGGTGTGTTAGGCTCCCATTTCAGTCATTCAAAAATCCAAACAAGAGAAGCCAAGAGAACATGTGTGTGTGTGTGTGTTGGGGGTGACTCTTGGGATGTGAAGTGGAAAATGGCTGCATGTGCAGGATGGATTCTGACAGCATCCCTGGGGAAATACACCTGAGTGTGTGCGGTGGCTGGGCAGACCCTTACGAAGGGGGTCAGGGAGAACCGGGGTCTGAAGTCAAGGAGAACATTTAGCCATGGAGACACCATTGCAAATACGAGTCATAGGCAGCACTTCACTTTATCCATTCACATGCAGAATTTCACTGACAGGCCTGAGTCAAATCTAGACAATGTATCTACTTACAATAAACTGCAGGTTTCAAGAGTCAAAATAAAGTCCAATCTCAGACATGTGTAGGGTACAGTGTAAGGGTATGTGGTTCTAGATTTGCATTTTGGATTATAAAATCTGGCTCTATTAAAGAACCTGATATAGGGACCACTGGATTCTTTTCAAACACAGATAAAAAGTAGAGGGTAAAATGATTTCCAGCTAGCCTTACAGTTTATTGTTAACCACAGAAACACTAGCATTATTATCACCGTCACTTACAATGGCAAGATTTTCCACTTCATCTTTGTCAATACTGCTGAGACTAAACTTCAAAAATGTGTCCAGATTTGTTGAAAACTCAGCAACAAAGAAGTCCAAGCTGAATAAACAATATAAATTAATTTTGTAACTATCAGAGAAAGGTAATGTTAACTGTCATTAGCACTGAAGTTTATATATGTAATTATAGTTATTTATTATTATAGTTAATTGATATTTCTCACGTATTATTAATATTTGCCATATTTCAGTTCTTTTCCATTAATCACTTTACAAAATCACAAAACTGTGCATAGATGAAAGAATTAGTAAAACATTCATCAGTGAGTTAAAACTCGTCAGAGGTAGATGCTAATAGTCTATGAGGAGAAATGAAGAGCAATACCATCTTGAGGTTAAAGTTGGTTTGAGTCAGTCAGACCTGCTTACATTCTGCTTGCACTGCATTGTGCTTATTTCAAGATATTTCTTCCATTCAAATGCAGTTCTTGGTTTTTCTACAACTTCATAAACGGTGCTTGGTTCTGTTTGGCTCTCATTTACTGCATTGTTGTTTTTTAATAACAAGTTAACCTGCAAAGGCTACTTGTAGCAAAAACATGGAAGTGTGAAAAATACAAAATAGCAAAAATAAATTTGTTTTATTTATTAATAAAGGTGGAAAGTATGTTTACAGTATATATGTTGTTATTATGATAGTACATTTAAGATTAGTTTATCATTTACAATATTTCTTAATAGCAATAATTCTATAAATAAAAAAGGATTTCCATCCATCCATTATCTATAACGCTTTATCCATCTGGGTCGTGGGGAAGCTGGAGCCAATCCCAGCATCTTCGGGTGACAGGGTGTATCTTCGGGTACACCCTGGGCAGGTCGCCAGTCCACCACAGGGCCAACACAGACAAACAGCCACACACGCTCGCATTCACACC
>JAQQZX010000003.1:7930844-7951273 GCA_030068355.1 Notoglanidium maculatum
AATCTGCATGTCTTTGGACTGTGGGAGGAAACCGGATCACCCGGAGGAAACCCATGCATGCACGGGGAGAACATGCAGACTCCCTAACCAATATTAACAATTTAATAATCATTTTGCTTTGCATTTTCTTCTGCCAGATCTCCCAGTCTAAAACGTTAGACCCAAAGGCAGAAATCCATATCCAAAAGGTTTGCTACAGATCTTATGCAGACAAAGAGTAATCAGATCCAGAATCAAAGGCTATGGTCAAACACAGCCGATAATGATAAACACAGCCAATGAGAAATCCAAAGAGTAATCAGAAGACAAGGCAAGAGTCAGATACAGAACAAGGGAGCAAGTCAGCAGTAACAAAGACTTAGCACTTTTACACTTGGAATGGCAGGACTTCGCAAAGAACTATCAAACATGAACTGCCTAAATAGTCCAGAACCAGGAAGTTACCAGGAAGTAGTATTCAGGTGACTGCGACCAATGTTGATAAATAGAGAGGGGTTCCTGAGCTCTCATTACACCTAAAGATGCATCCCATAAATATCTTATGTTAACTACTGGGGGAACAAATAGTTCCTTTTCATGTTCATTCATAACAATGTTGTAAAGTGTTGTACTTGTAAACAGTAGTTGTACTTGTTTTCAACTACTCACATAGTATACATAGTTTTGAAAAAATGGCTGTCCTTTAATATTTCTCTGCTTAGGAAAGAAAAGAAACAGCTTCGCCCTTGATTACAGTGATCAATATAAACAAATTGTGGTTCCCAAGAGAACTGCAAAATGCTCATTTAAAACAACAAGAGGAATGTGTATTACATTGAGAAACAGAATGGCTTTTAAATATGCAGAGGTCCTAAAATTGACCTGGTGGTATAGCATTACAAGAGAGGAATGCCTCTGCTCAGCAATAGAGCCTGGTTCATCTGGCCATAGTCGCTCTGTAATAGATGAGGTCTCTGCTGGGAATCAATAATATCGGTGAGGAATCGCCCCGACGCAGGACAGCGAAAGATGAGCCCCCACGCTTCCATCAATACCCGATTGCAGACTCCCCTCTAGCTCCCAGGCTGGATCAGCACTCTGCTCTCTCGGAGCCCAAAGGGCTCTCACACAGCTCCAGCCAGCCTAGATAATCACCACTGCTCACACATAGGCTGCACATGTCTCAGTGCCATAGTAATCATAGTATTCTGTACAAGTTAACACTTGAGATGCATCTGATCTCAGACAAGCATTTTTTAATGAGATGTGGATCATGAAATGATTCTCTATCTCCAAGAGAGCAGTTTCTGCTGAAAAGTGTACAACATGGGCCTTTCAGATGGAGATGAAAGTGTAACTTTGGGCATCAGTATACTCCACAGATACATTCTAACAAGGCTGATTGATTGATGATTAAATGAAGAGTAACAGCCTGCAGTGCTCTTTATTATATTGCATCTGGTGGGGAGTTGTAACTCCTTGGTTCAGGAGCCAAAGCCTGAAAGCCTTGGTATAGTTAATGTAAAGGCAAGCTTTGTGAGGGTAGCATGAAGATTAAGCCACCTCCAGTAACTTACATGGTCACATGCTCTCTAAGGTTTATTATGGGCTGTTGCATATGAGTACACAAGTACCGCTATTGGCACTATGAAAACGTCATGACAATTTTCATGACATGGAAGAAGATTGCCGCCGCAAAGTGTGGGCAGTTTACACTATGGCAATGCAGAAGTTCATGGAAATACATAAACAAATGATAAAACATAAGTAAGATGAATAGGTGCTTATTTTGTCTAAGGAAAAGAGAAATAAGATGCAGGTGGCACGTGAGACCATTGAATAAATGGAGGGTTGAAGATGGTGAGTTTACCATACTCGTGTGAAACTTACACGATGCTTGAATCAAATTGGCTTGGGCACAGCTCTTTTGTATCACGCAGTTGCAAGCTTGGTTGCATGGTATGTTTACCATGACATAGCAAGTAAAACCTCTACACAATGTCCATTTATTCCCCAATAACATATTGTTCATGGAAGCCAGCTGAGTGCCATTGCTGCATTAAATATGGCAGAGGGGTCAGGTCATAACGACAGAGGTGTCTCTATGTGTCCCCTAAAAAAGAGACTCAAAAACTGTTGGAAAAATACCTGTAGTAGGTCTGTCAACTTTGCTGATGAGTGGAAATAGACCTCTCAACGGCGCTCTTAATGCAATCATTTCCACACAAGCCAGCTGCCATCTTTGATGCCGAACGTTTTGTAAATTCGGAGCAAATTACTCCGTCAGAACCCAGCGGCGGCTGCCTGTCAGCTCTGAAGGAGAAGGTGACATGGCACAGACAGGTGACTGACAAGGAGCCACCAGGGAAAATCAGGACGAAGTTGGAGGTATAGGAAAACTAGAAGGGAAAGTAGGAAAGGGGGAACGAAGGGGGAAAGCAAGAGCTTTTTTACCCAGCGTCCCTTGGGCACTGCAGTATCAGTCAATCTGAGGGCTAATTCGTGTCAGAGCTTGTATCCTATCTCCTTGAGAGGCGAGCAGAAGGTTGATAAAAATTGAAGTGGAAATGAAGCTGGATGCACAGGAGGATAGGCACAACAATGGTGTAGAGAAATAGCTTGTATCCTTGATGCACTTTCTTTTTTCTTTGAGAGGAGATCCCTGACCTTGCATCTGTCCTTGCCACTCAGAACTTTCCTCTGTGGGTCAGGCTGTTGCACTCTGTCCATTTAGTCTTTTGATTGTCTGCTGCTTTCTTGCAGCTTTCCCAACATTCAGCAACTTTTAACCACCTCACTTTTGGTGATTATGCTGACAGAAGTTGAGGTGGCATGCTGAAAGTTCTACCATTCTAACTTCTGATTTGCATGTTTGTACTTAAAGGTCTGTACATACAGAAGACTGTTCCTCTTACTTTTAGATTGCTTTAGATTATCTTTATCTATCTAAAATGCCAATTAGTTCATCAAAAATTGACAATTTCAGCAACTGAAGAATTTCATTTTCTGTTATCGACAAAAGTAATAAATATTTTTATTTAAATGATACTGATATTTGTAAACATACAGGGTGTCCAAAAAGTTTGAATGGTTAGGCAATTATTTATTTAAATACAGTTATTACAACAGATGCTCATATTGACAACCTTGCACTTTGCAACACTTGTGTAAATGCTGGATTTGATCATATATTGCTAGTTTCAAAGACATCTTTGAAAAACATTAAATTTCATATAAGGAAAAATGCTTATGGATCAAGGCTTTTGGGACCCCCTGTATATGAATGTTGTTAATTAAAGAAATTTTCTTTTTAAATGATATTTAGGGCTGAGACAAAGACAAATGCATAGACATATCTATACACAAATAAATAAAAAACACTGAAATAATTTTTCAACTTTTTCAAAAAAATTCACAGAATGTTCTAGCGATCTGTAATACACTACAAGTTCCATCACTAACACTTATATGCCATACTTTAGTAACAATTAGTAATCTCAGTCATTTTAGTTAACAAAGGACTGAATAAACCTCAAGTGATAAACCTCAGTACAAATCATGTTAAAGCACAAATTGATACACTGCTGAGCAACAATATTACTCATATAAGTTCACTTTAATGAAGAATAATAAAATATTTAAAAATATATTAATGAGAAAGATCTTTATTTATAACAATGGTAAGTAGTTGTTCCAGTTTTTTTAAGGGAAAATTTAATTGTACACACACACTCCTGGGAAAAAACAATGAGGCAAACCCAATATTGCAAAACATTAAGCTTTTAATTGTCTCACCAGCAAATCATTGGTCAGCAAAATGAGCAAGAATTAAACAAATAGATAAAGTAAATTGGTGTGGGACAGCTTTCCTCTTGATTCCCTTTAAATGTTGAAATCTTGTGGGTAAACTTACAGATGGCTTTTTACAGAAAGAAGAGTCCATGTTGTTCCGCTTAATGTTAAAGTCTTCAAACAAAAGATATTTTGGAAAATGTTGAACACTCAGACAAGTTAGTTTCAATTTTATATCATTTAAACATTTAATTCTTTTCATGATTTTCTCTTTGCGTACCAGACGACTATGTAAGTGAACTTCCCTGTTTCCAGCTTTTCCCCCCAACAGTTTCAGCAACAAGCACTGACCAGCAAAAGAAGGCCGAGGTCTCAGGAATGCTTTTTTTTTACTTCTTGTTCATTTTCTGCCCAGTGATTTTTTGGCCCAGGAGTGTACAGTACATTGTGTACTTCTGTCTATATAAACATGTACCTGATCCCTGTACTCCTGTAAAAAACCCAGTATTAGTTTTCATATAATATATTAATTTTTAATTTTGAGAATGTAATAGCTAGATGAAAAGGACCTGCATGCCCGTCAGCATGGGTTGTATGTGTATCTAAGAGGCAAATTATGAAAAAGTAGCAAATCCAAAACAGGTGGAATTAAACCTGCCTCGTTTAATGACATCAATTAAGAGGCAGATTTGTTGTCATTTTCAGGAATTTGTTGATGGATCTTCGCTGTCTCAACCCCATTCCTGCTTTCACTGTGTTCTTTATGAAGTTGAGGAAAAGAGAAAACATTTCCTGAGCTCCACCCCTGTCTCCCTCATGCATACGCTCAGAATTAATGAGATGCTAGCTTAGGTGTTATCACGCAGGAACCAGCAGCTGCTGACAGGTATGTTTTGGGGCTTTACATGAGACTGGCAGGTGGTGCCTGCTCACAATAAGTTTAATATCCCACTTACATCCCTCTGTAGCATTAACGTGAGAAGCTACCACTAAAATGAGAAACAATAGCTGAATCCTAAGCACTTAGAATCCATCACAAAAAGCAGGGAAAGCAAAGGGGTATTTAACATGTTTCCAGGGGCCTTTTTAGAAAGCTGCCAGCTTCTTCAATGGCTTTCTGTAGAGAAAAAAAGTATGGCTGTTGAGTTGCTGCCTCTCAATATGCACTACATTCAAATCAAGGCTCCGGAAAGCGATAGAACAAGGAAGGAGGAGGAGGATGGAGAAGTAAAGGTGAACAAATTGTCAAGGACAGTTCAGTTATCCCAGGCAGCTATGACCTTTCCTTACAGTCCACTACAGATAAAGCAGATTAATCCAATCCAAACACAAGCCAAATAGATTTTTTTTTTAAATAAACCTTTGCCCCAGACACTGGTCATGATTAACACTGTCTAGTTTCGAATCTAAAAACAGCAGCAAGCTCAGCTCCAGCATCGCTGCAATGGTGCTGTCTGGCAGACATTAATACTAATGTAATTAGCATCTGTCTGTCTGGGTCATGAGAGTTAATACCTAATATTTTGTGCTCTGTGTTCAAATATTAAATTGGCTGCAGATATCAAATTAAATATATAACAAAAATCCAAATAGACATTCTAGTTATTTCCAAAATAATGTTCATATCAATTCAAGAACAAGTGCACTGTAGACTATCAGTCAATGCTTTGGACGCATCTGCTCCTGAAAGTCCCCCCCCATCCCCCCCCCCCCCCCCACACACACACCATTTTTTGCTATTTTAAAATAACAGTGAAAATACTAACACTATGAAATAGCACATATTGAATAATGTTTTACATAGTACTGTAGCAGTAGCATTTAGATTTAAGATTATATTGTAGATTTTTATATATCCCATGGTGTCCCCCACCAGCTTGGCTCCAGCTTACCTGCGACCCTGTCAGATAAGCGCTATAGATAATGAACTCATGGACGTATTTTTAAAATATGTTTTATATTTGAAATTCTTAACAATATTTTTGACTAAGCTTTTCAGACATTTTCTCGACCAACTTCATAAAGGATGTTCCCTAATAGGCTGAGCTCCTCATTGCTTCTTCTAAATTCTGAATGAAAAGTATTCTTTGTGAAAGCAGCTTGATGTTAAATGAAAATGTGACTAAATGAAAATAAAATAAAATAAAAACTAAGTGTAAATGAAAAATTAGATTCCTTAAGGTACCAAGCATAGAGCACTTTTTAGGTATTGTATTTTATAATGATTATGTATTGGACGTTACAATTTTAAATTTTACTGTATATTATTTTGTAAAATTTGCCTGTTTTTGTACTACCTGCCCAGGGACTGAAGATAAAATGTAGCTTTCTAGCTAATTCTGGGGTAGTTACAATCTGTCCATTGTCCTTGTCAAATAAATTAAATAAAAGTAAAACTATTTGTTTTTAGTAAAAAATATATAATATATAATATTATATATTATTATATATAATGTTGTATATAATAATGTATAATAATAATAAATAAATAAATAAATATAAATGAATATATAAATAATATAAATGATGAAAAAATGATGGTGATTTATTGATGATTTGGGACTGTTTTGCTGCTAGTGGTGCAGAGGAATGATGGCACTTTTTAACAGCATACTTTAAGTGTAGGCTGCTCCTTTCTACCAAGAGGTTAAGACAGGGCTGTAATATGGATCTTTCATCAAGAACATGAGCTAACCCACCCCAACCCAGAAGTGGCCATAAGACACAAAATCAGTGTTTTACAATGGCTGTCTTATTCTTTGGACTCAAACTTGTGGTCTGAATTGAAGCGCAAACTCCTTCTGACACCCTCAATACATTCTTCAATGGATTTATAAAAACTAACTAATAATTATTAGATTTGCACATGTAAATGATCTCAAATGATCTACAATGAGTTATAAAGACAGCACTTTTTATTCAAAGACATCGGCTTCATTCCAGTGGAAAGGGATAAACCTAGCATGGCTTGCATGCCCTTTGGTAACCTTTGACCTTGAACACCGTGCTAATACCCTCAGCTGCCAATGCCATGGCCGGTTGGCAGAAAGGCTTTTGTCTCGGCAGGTCTCACCTCTCACACAGACAGACAAATGCTTTCTATTTGTCCTCTATAGCAGAGGTAGAAGTTATCGATACGACCCACAAATGATGTCAGGGATTTGTCAGCAAAGCTTATGAATGACAAAAACATCCGCCAAAAAACACCTTCTACCTAGGCCAGGAAGATTGAGAGTCCAAATACATTATTGATTTTTTCCTCCCTTACCTTCATAGATAGAAGCTCAGACTACAAAGGCAGAGGGAACAGCTTTTGTGTGCTAAAATGTATCTAAAAGCTTTAAAAAAAATAGTAATAAAAGAAGATAGGGATGGAATTATATATATCAGCTAACAGGAGTGCCAACAGATGGGAAAAGCTCAGTGTGGAAGATGCTAGGTTGGATCAGTCATGTCTTGGCTCAGTTGTTTGTGAAAAAGATCAGGAAAACAGCTGATAGATAAATAAACTTTGAGGCCTGAACAAAAGCGGTGAAGGATAAGAGCAGGGCTTTCCATTGAGAAGAACCCTAACATCTGGTCCAATGCCACGAGGATGCTGTCTCCCAGCCAGAAGACAAGGCCAGGCAGGATGGCACTGCAGCCAATAATCCCTGCACCAGACATCACAAAATGGAGAACAAACAGAAAGGGGGAGAGGGTGGAAGACAACTGCCGAGGGTGGAGTGCACACACACACACACACGCACACACACACACACACACACTGGACTGATGCATGCCTTGTAAAGACTTCCATACCAAAAAAAACACAATGAATCCCAAAAGGCAGAGGTATGAGGAAGAAAAAGACCAGCATTTTCTGAAGTAGACAAATTAGGAAATATGAACAAGTCACAGTGTCTGTCGAGGTTGTGTGCTGCATGTGCCATAGAGGAAAACACTTCCAGCTCTTAAAGGGAAAAAAAAACCTTTGGCAAATAGAGTGGTGATTAAAACAAACGGCGGAGTGTTGCCGGAGGCAGAGACGGACAGGGCAAACAGGCCACCCCACAGGAAGCTGTCCGCTGGCAGCCCTTCATGGTATGCTCTGACACACACACATGCACACACACACACACACACACAGCAACTGCTGCTGAGTCAGAACAAGAAACACACCCCAGCCTCTATATCTCCCAGCAGTGCCTTTACACCCAAAACCTCACGCAGGCAAGACAAACTGCTTGTGGGCCACAAATAATTCAATATGACGTAAAAACAAGCAACTGGAAACTTTCTGTACAGAGATATATTCTTATCCATCATACTGCACCCAAAATGGGTCTTTATTTAAAAAAAAATTGATGTGCTTGACTCAATTTATCTTGCATAATTTGTATAAAGTATTTCCTTTTTTAAATAAAAAGGTTAGGGTTAGGGAGTTAGGGTTAATGTTTTCTTATAACTTCAGTTGTACATACTAAACAAAATATATGCATATCATTTTTGTGTCCATTTACCTAAGTATGCTTTGCATTGATAATATCTTGCTAGTACTGATCTTAGCATTATTCAAAGCTAATTCAAGTTGTTATGCTATGAATTTATCCCTGGGTATCGGCATCCATATCCATATACTGTATCCATCCATCCATCCATCCATCCATCCAGCCATCCATCCATTCGTCCATCCTTCATCCATCACTCATCCATATATCCAACGTCCATCCATTCATGCATTCACTAATCCATATATCTTCCATCCATCCATTCATCCATCCATCCATCCACCCATCCACATATCCATCATCCATTCATCCATCCAGCCAGTCATCCATTTATCCTTCATCCATCACTCATCCATATATCCATTGTCCATGCATTCAGTAATCCATATATCTTCCATCCATGCAGCCATCCATTCATCCATCCACATATCCATCATCCATCCATCTGACTATCCATCCTTGCATCCATCCATTCATTCACCCATCCATATATCCATCAACCATCCTTACATATATTCTTCCATTTTTTAATCATTCAATCATTCTGTTGTCTCCATTCATTTCTGCTAAGCCTTGTTGATTGGTTTTGTGCATTACTGAGCCTAATTTCCTGTTCCTATTTCCTTCTGGTTTTTTGACGTTTGCCTGTTATTGATCATGATTTATGGATTGCCCTTAATGAAACACACGCGGCTTCCTGCCGCTAACCACAAGTTGCAAAAAAATAATGTAGTGATATTTTTTAACTTCGGGTGTCAAAACATTTAAAGAGTGACTATAATACATATTGCACTTTATATCTGTGCTCCCACTAACCCAACAACCTCCTTAGGCACCCTTACATCTATGGTACTGCTTATGAGCATATCCAAATCAGCATACTGCCATATCAAATGTTATATAGTTCTTCTTTATGTATTAAGAACCATCACAACATGAGGAGGTATTTGTGAGTGTGAGTATATCTGAGACCATGCTGTGGAGGACTATAACAGTGATTCTCCCCTTTGGCCTTAAAGACACAAGACTAATCCACATCTAACACATTTTCTCCTCTGGGAGCTTCTTTGCTATACTGAGAAACATGACTCAAATGTCTTAGGATCTCAGATCAAGCAGTTGTCTCCATTTAGCATTTCTTTTACATTGTGGGGTGTCTGATGGCTTTGTGAGGGATTTATTTCACATATCCGAGGCATTCATATAAGGTTTATTCTGATATATTTTTTCCAAGGAAGTTAATGTTATCACATTCTGCTGAGTGATTCTTTAAAGCCACGGTCAGGGATTTCAAACTGACATAGTGTCAGCTTCAGTACTGTGGCTTTTCTGTGCACTAAAGGAATGGAACCGGGGGGGGGGTATTTCTCCCTGAATGCAAGTGCAAGAGTCAACAGTCAGTGAAATAAAGAACCAGATTTAAAGGACCAGGCTAGTTTGTTTACCTTTGTGGTCCCATGCTAGCTCTGAATGAGGTAAAACAGTATTTGCAGGCTAGAAGATCTCAAAGAATCAATGAAATATACATATAATGCAAGCAAAAATACAATGTTAAAAATGACACATTAAACTTACAAGTGTGAGTCAGATTAATACATTGAATATATGACACAAATTAGAATTGAATTCAATTTTTTTCTAGAGGAATCCAAACATTTAATAAGCGCCAGAACACTTGCATTAAACGAAACAGTGATTATGTAGAAAAAAATGCTAAATATAATAGACAATGCATAATAATAATTTTTAATCCCTACTTAATGGTAAGAGTACATTAGTGTTTAAAATCACCAGTACAATTTTACAGTGATATTGCTGTATTTATTCTATTGCCAAATATATATACATCTTAAGTAAAGAGCAAAATAATATGTTTGTTAAAGAAATCATTTCAGCATCAGTGCTTTTGGTGTAATTTCACAGTAAAGTAAATATACTCCATCCATCCATTATCTATCCTGCTTATCCATAAGGGTCACGGGAAAGCTGGAGTCAATCCCATTTTACTTCAGGCAAGAGATGGGGTACAATTTAGAGCAGTCAGTTGACCTAATCTGCATGTCTTTGGACAGTGTGAGGTAACTGGATTACCCAAAGGAAACCCACGCTGGCACGAGGAGAATATGCAGACTCTGCACAAAAAGGCCCAAGTCAGCTGCAAGGTTCAAACCCAGAACCTTCCTGCTGTGAGGTGACAGTGTAAACTACTGCATCACTGTGCAACCCAAATGAAATATACTCTATTGCCATATAGTTACATCAATACTATTGGCAAATTGAAATGTAAAACACAAACCAAGGGCTTAAAAGCAAACCACAAAAGCATCATGTTGTATAATGTATTTTTGTTTACTGTATTTTTGGAATCTTCTTGACCAGCTGTGCATGTGTTGAATGAATACATTACTAAGAGGTGTGGTTAATTATGCTGCTAGAATATCCAGTCAGATCAGCTCAGAAAGTCATAGACAGAATGACGCAGTGTTCATCAGTGCTGCAGTGCACATTTCACTCTCGGCTTGGCTTCCTGCTAGAAACACTATATAATAAGTTCCATATTATACAGTACTGTCAATGTACATAGGTCTCTGGTTACAATAGTACATGTGATATATTTAATAGTTTTTTTACCAGAGCACAAAAATACTAAATTCTTACTTTGTGTTTTTATATATAAAACTGAATGCTCATGGATCTCTGCAAATGTGTATTAGTAATGTCTGATCACATTACAAAATTAAACATGTTTGTTTAAAGTTATTCAAGAGTTGAGACATGCATTTTCTGTAAAACATGATATTTTAATAAAGTGATTTGATTTATAAATAGATTTCTATGAAATTTACACTTCATAAAAAATGTCACGGGTTATCTGTGGATACAGAGGCTGATATATATTCCATAGGGTTTAAGTTTGTTAACATGTCATACATAATTTGGGACAGGACTGTTATATTGGCATTGTCTCAGGTGATTCCCAAGAATGGTGTAAATTCACACCATTCCTGTTCTTCAGGTGCATCAACTTACAGGCAGTTTCTTGATCAGTAATTATCCCGGCCATCTATCTTTTCTGGTTATCCACCGATAACCAAATGTTGTCGGCCTGAAGCTTGAAGCTGTTGTTTAAACGAGGCCATCTCTGCACCATCCGTCTTGTTTTGTCTCTGCCAGAGCTGATTGTTAAACAGAGTTCAGAGTTCAAAGTTTAATACCATGCAATTCTTCAAGTAACAACAAGAGCTCATGGGTTGTGAAACCATGCCTAAAATAGCCCTTCGATGATTGCATCCATTTTCATTTTCAATGTGTGAAGCTTTCTGGCTAATATACTGCAGAGGAGGTGGTGCTGCCTGATTAGCTAAAAAAAAAAAAAGGTAAGAATTGCAAGGAACAAAAGTCAGATTTGTGAGAAATAAAGTTGCAATTTTGAGAAAAAAGTCAGAATTCTGAGAAAGAAAGTCACAATTACAGCAAACCTTTTTTTTTATTAGGCAGAAACGGGCTTCCATAAGATGCTTTATAAATGCTTTTGGTGTAAACTGGCTGTTAGTAGCAGCAACTTACCTGTTATGGATATAATAACTGTAAGAAATGGAAAGCTTTGGATTGAAGTCAGATGAATCCATCTTGTGTCATGTCTGTGCTAAGAAGGAATCTTGGAAGTTGGACATTTTTAAAGCCACTCCCCCTAGTTTTGACTACAAAAATAATAACAGTGAGCAAATCTAAAAATATTGGCTTGTGCTCAACTAAAATGGCAACATACTGGCATTAAATCAGCAAGTTTTTGATTGTGTTTTGGCAAAAAATAAGTAAACAACTAACCTTTACAACTCAAAATTATGCTATATACAGTAGCTGAAATTACAAAAATTCTTCCCAATATATCATTTCAAACTCCTGATTGTGGCATTAACTTCGATGTTGCACTTTGCATTCATAATAACTCTCTTCAAGGTTCAATAGTAAGCAAATCCCAGGACTGATCCCTGAAACAGAACAGGGGGATAACAGCAGGGAGGAGGCAACATGGCTGAAGCCGGTCATCTGTCTGGATGTAGCGCAAACTTAATGCCTTGGCTTAAAACAGCAGATGATTGGCCAAGATTAAGTATCAGATCTCACGGCATTTGTGGAACATATGAAATCACTCTCGATGGTCTCATTTTCCCTTAATTGAATTAGAGGCTTTCCCAGCACAGACTGCCGGAATGGATGGGTGCTTTTTTGCCCTGTAGGAGTGGAACAGATACGTGCCCGAGGTGTCAGAGATAAACCCTCCAGCATAAAGCCAACATCCGATGGGACAGGGTCAGCCAGGTTCCCATGACATCACCGGCTAAATAATAGAGCCAATCAGGGCCAGCTGAATGGGAGCTGTTCCATCATTTTCATGATATCATGTCACTGGCTTTTTACACTAATAGGACCAAGTGGTACAGTGATATATTCATACATTGAAACTTCAATTTTTATAAATGCAAATGTACAGATCTCCTGCAGCTACAAATAACAGTACATTATCATGTCAATTACATCTCAATTAATTGAAGCATTGATCAAATTAAACAAAAAACAGCATCCTTGGTATGAAAGCAAATATTAGTGAACTGTATATTTATCTAGAAGTTAAAGGGGTGCTATATTCACATTTATAACTGAGTAGGATAGATAATGTAACACAGATATATCATTATCATTTAAGTTGCTTACCAATTTTTTTTATGTCCTGAGCGTTACATTAGCAAGTTGGTAATTCAAACCATTTTGTTTTACAGCTCTTTACCTAGAAAACATAACATTCCCTGTGTTGTGCTGTCTATATTTTGGAGTCATCTATAGCAGCTCTGGTGCTGCATTTCACAGTAGATTTATTGCATCTGTCCCTCACTGCAGTTTAGCTAAGCAGCATTCCAGAGGTGAGACCTGCAGCACATTCTCTGCCCTGTTCTTGACTTCAGCCCAAAGTTATATAAGCTTACGTTTACTACGGCAAAAGTCATTCTGCTGGAAGCAAAGCCTACACCTTCAAATCCACAACCAGCTGTCTATTTTCTCTGTTATGTATTTGCTCATATTTACTCCTGGCTTCTAAATAGAGTCCAGCATTTTCTGCTGTTTCTCGGAAACACAATCTGTCTACCAATTATCTGAGGAATGACTGCACCTGGGCTGGCTACGATGGATTAAGAACAAATGAGAAATTTAAGGGGCTCTATCAACAAACAGAGAGACAACATTGACAGGGGAGTGATCTAATTTCAGTGATAACCCAGTGACCCTCTGCTGTGGAAATATGGATAGGAAAAGGACAACTGGAGAGGAAAAGACAAAGAGAGCAAGAGCGAAGGCTAAAACTGAGGTTAGCTTATCTGCATGTGGACACTAGGGTCTTTCACTGTCTTGATCAAGAAGTTGTGAATCTGTGACAAGGTGCGGATCAATTGATAAAGTGAGTGCAGGTCATGACACACTGAATAAAAAGTGATTAAGCAAATACGCATTCTTAGAAAAAGAGCTCCTTAAGGGTTCTTATGATGTTTTAGTTTTAACTTTCCTAAAGAGGTTCTACCTAAAGTTCCTTGTCAGAAAGGGGAACTCTCTCTTGTAGGATTCTACATAAAATATTTAACGCATGCCCAAGGAACAAACCAAAGAAACCAGGAAAACAATAAATACATTTAGATTGAAATATTTAGGTTCTTGCTTTTGGTTGGTGCTGTATATTTATTTTCCCTGTGAAAAGTTGCTGAAATAGTCAAGCTGCTCAAATATAAGGGATAACAGTCAGATTTTACTGTTAGCCCTAAACACAAAAGAGCAACAGCTCACTCACCATTTTCTACTCACGTTCAACAGCATATTAATTAGATATCCAGTGTAGAATTAGTGTAGACAGAAAACACAGGACTAAGTATTTTGGCTCAGGGATTCGGCTACTTAGCTCAAGCACAATGATATTGATGGCAGTGTTAGCATGAAGCTTCGGAACGTGATCTGATTGAGCAGAATGTACAGATGAGGAGGTGAGAGAGTTGGACAGACTAATGGACAAAATCACTGCTGCATCGCTCTCTTTATGAAGAGATGAAGCCACCTCTCCACTTTCAGGTAGCTGAACAGCATTGTGTGTAATGTAGGACACTGTTAACCAAATGAAAATAGATCAACATGTCGTCAACACAGAATTTACTTATTTATTTATTTATTTATTTATTGCAGATTACATGTTAATGATGTTAAGTCATTCTGGTTTTTAGATTAAACATTTTTGTGTCTCCAGAGCTACTGTATCAGTGTGTTCTTATGAGTTATGGATAACATAGAGAAAATAATGATATAAACAATGATCTGTATTCCACACATGTCCTAATAAATAACACTTACAGTAACATATATAGTAATTTATAATTTGATCTTGTTTTTCTAAAGTGGGCTGTCTTTAAAATTATGACCCTTATATGTGACCCTCCATTACAAAACCAGTAGCATGAGTCAATTCCTAAGAATTGAGTTATTGTGTTCTCATGAAAGGCCATTAAAAATGCTTTCTGCAGTTTTTTTTTATTAGGAATTAACTATGTCAAAATAGATATTCATGTATATAAGTACATGTAAGAAAACATAAATATGAATGCATTTGTTGGTTGGGAAAAATTGACCCATGTTACTGTTTTTTGTAATGGAGGGTCACATATGTCTAGAAATAAAAAAAATGTGCCATTAAGTACAGATCGTTCATGTACAAATCAAAACAGTAAGCTTTAAGAATACAGTCACGTTTAAATTATTATTACATGCTTACATTATGTCCGACTACTACAAACAAATAAATCATGCAAATGTGATTCTGCACAGAGTTGAGCATAAGAATAAATTTGAGAACACTGAAATACAGCTAAAGGAGCATAAACTCATGTACAATCACAAAATGTACAATGGTAACTGGCGAAATGGGAGCTAGAAATCAGTTTGGCCCTAAAAGTGGACTCAGCGCTTGCAGGCAAACAGCCATGAACCTCAACTTTACTTTATCAAATCCTCCCTGAGCTCATTACCGCCCTGTCCCCATTGTGTTAATTGAAGCCACAGTAACGATGTTCCTCACTGGCTCTATAAAAGCGGTAGACTTGTCATTTTCTCTCCCTAGCACTCCCTCAAGCAACACAGGTAATTGAATTGTGGTAGGGATCTCTGTAAGCTGGCTTGTTTTAATAACTTTGCTAGATGATGTTTAATAAGTGTGTCTTAAATGGTCTTTAGTCTGGCCAGGGAGGATGAGGAAAGGCAAATGTGCAAATACAAATGAAGAAAAGGTATTTCTGCCTGCATTGGGGATAGATGTAATCGTGACTTGTCTGTCTGTCTCGGTATACAGTTCAACCTCAGGACACTGCGCAAATCAGCACTGCAACCCATTTTCAGCAGCGACAATGATAGACTGCATCACACAGCAAACCCACAAACTGAGGATTTATGTTTATTTCTCTGTTCATCTGATACATGCTGACTTGTTCAGGAAACCAGGCCAGGAAGGACTCAGTATGTTACGTTAGCTTTAGTGTGTTCTTGACTTTTTTAGTGTGTTTTTAAGGCAGCTGTCTTCACAGAGTGAGAGGTGAGATCTGGGGTGTTTCTTCCCATTGACACTGTTGAGAAGGGTCCACAGTGGCCAGGTGTCATAATCACCCAACTGCCCCAGCTTAGCCACTCTGAGGTGAAGAAAAACAGTCTGAGGTGCTGAGGGGGAAACACAGCCCTTTGAAAACAAATACGAGTTGAAGTGTCAGGGTCTGGTCAAAATGCACTGATGGGATAAAAAAGGTTCAGGAATAATTTCCAAAGAATGTGCAAATTAAGACAACAAGGAAGTAATAAGGCAAGCAAGTAGAAATCAATAATTGTAGAATTTAAAGATACAGACAGACTGACAGCAAGCAGGAACGCAAGGAAGGAAGGAAGGATTGAGAGCTACTCAGTCAGACTTATAGTAAGAACTAAAGGAATAGAAAGGAAAGAAAAATAGAGAGCTGGAAACAAAAGAAAGGAAAAACACACAGAAACACAATAAAAGGAAGGAAGGAAGGAATCAAGGAAGGAAGGAGAGCTACTGAGACTGATAGCAAGAATTAAAGGAAAAGAAAGTAAGGAACAAAGTAAGGGAAAAAATAGAGGGCTCGAAACACTAATAAACACAAGGAAAGAAGGAAGTAAGGAATGAAGGAAGATAACTAGAGGGCTAGACAGACAAAACTATTGGAAGGACAGAAAGAAAGGAATCTTGATACAGACAGACAGAAGACAGACATTGGGTTGACCTGCAGTGCTTTAGCTGTTGTGGTTGATGCTGGACTTCCAGGCCTCCATCATCCAGACGTCCATTTGCATAATATTGTGTGTTGTCAGAAGAGTGACGGCTTGCGCAGGTAGTTATCTGAGGGACGCTTGTTTCCCGCCCATCCGGCCTGCCTCTGCTCTTCACGCTGCTGGACAGAAGGCATCCCTGAGCCCTGTGATTACTGTGTCAACGTCTTTACATGTCGCCCCAGAACGTGGCATACACATCTACATATACATATAAATGTAAATTTGCTCCCCCACAACGTCCATGCACCTGCGTCGACAGCACTGACAGCTGGGATTGATTCAGAGCCTTCCCCTCTGAGACGTCCGAGAAATTAGGGCTCTGGCTCCTCTTGACATCAGAGCTGATCTCTGGATGTGGCCAAGGAAATAAACATACAGAAAGTAAACTTCCATGTGTCTTTCCTTTTGCTTTTTTCAAGTTCTCATTTTCAGATAGGCAATGACTGGAATGCTTTATTAAGCCATTTATAATATATTTGGGAACTGAAAAAAGTCCTTTTTTTAGTCAATACCTGCAAATGATTGATTTGGAAGCAAAGAGACAACCATTCACAGAGCATGCTCAACATTGACAAATCAGTAATGGATGTTTTGCCTGAACTAAACACCAGATGAGGCCTTGCTCTATAAGGCAGTGGCGAAGAGAGAACTGCTTTGTTGCTTCTCACAATCCTTTTAGAAAAACAGTTCTCCAGCCTGTTTCCAAAACCCTGACCAAGGACCAGTGTGCATATTTTTGGTTTTGCTCACTGAGCTGGGTGAGCATACATCACACCCTTCATGCTGTGACTGGTCCTGGGGTAGGTGATGAGGTGATGCTGGTATCTGATAAGGTGATGCTGGATGATGACGCTCGTACAGCAACACCCGCAGTGTGATCTCCAGCAGCTTGTTCTGTTAGGCCTCTGACACCCACACCCACAAAACCACCCTCACCTCTCAGCTCCACAGCCCTGGGAGGCCTGGATGACATAAATCCAAGATGGCAAATATTGGTTCATTTTTATAGCTCCAAGTTGATTTGGTGATATATTTACTGATCAAATGAGATTGGAAAAAGGCATTTTTCCACTGCTGGAGCATTTACACTAGAAAAACAGAAACTGTGCTTGGACTACAAGTCTGGTATCAAAGGTTCATATGATATATTTTATGCAGGAACACCATAAAAACTCATTGCTAAAGCTATTATGCAGTGATTGGTGACACATACAACATTGATACAATACTGATTTTTAAGTTTTTTATATTTTTATATATTTTTTTTATATTATGACTAAGATGCATTATATATGAAATGAGGCTGTGCTCTGAAATAGTTTCAGGATACCAATGTTTTCTATATCAGAACCAAATGTCAGTCAAGGATGTGTCCACTGTAATGAATGGATGCTGTTAAATTGTGATTGATGCCTACTAAGTCTAATATATACACAAATGCTGCTTTCAGGGGTTTCTGTTTATTTTCACAATGACTGTTGAAGTCTCTGACAATCATTGCTATTTCTACTGAAGCAACTAGCTTCAAGCAGAAGTCTGCAATTTCCTGTAGAAATTCAAAAAAGGGTGAGTGCTGCCTAGTGGCCTCTAAATACAAATTAGTGGGTTGAGTATATTTCTTTTTGGTTCTTTTAATAAAAAAAAGAGCTTCATTTGTATCCAGATTTCTTGATAACACCAAGAGCATCATTATATATAATTTCAATGCCAGATCCTCGTCCAATAAGAAAAGAACAGTGTATCCATATCCAAGAGGGCTAGTCTCATTTGAAGTTACATACTCATTTGGTCTAACCCAACACTCTGTTGTACATTAAATGCCTGATTAGTTATAGTTTCACTTGCAGTAAGTGCAACAAGAGTAAAGGATATAATATTTAGCAGTACTAGCTTCAGATGAAAGGTGCTGGCAGAGCATCTGGCATGATCTAATCAAGTGTTGATTAGATTACTAGAACTAATGTTTTGTTTTTGTTTAGCTTAGGAACCAGGCAAAATTTACCTGGGAACTTGGGTGATACCTCAGGACAGCTAGCTGTCAGCTGGTTTTGCTTTTTTTTGTCTGCTGATTAATTACATCCCTCATTAGATTATGAGTATTTTAACAAAAATGACAGTAGCACCTTCCTTGAATGTAACCTGATCATCAATAATGTCCACTCTGACATCAACAGTGATTACCTGAGGTATATATAAACTGATGTAGTAGACAAAGAAACTGTAATCTACAGCTGTGGCCAAAAGTTTTGAGAATGACACAAATATTAATTTTCACAAAGTCTGCTGCCTCAGTTTTTATGATGGCATTTTTCATATACTCCAGAATGTTATGAAGAGTGATCAGATGAATTGCAATTAATTGCAAAGTCCATCTTTGCCATGAAAATGAACTTAATCCCAAAAGAAAAACCATTTCCACAGCATTTCAGTTCTGCCACAAAAGGACCTGCTGACATCATTGCAGTGATTCACTCGTTAACACAGGTGAGAGTGTTGACAAGGACAAGGCTGGAGATCACTCTGTCATGCTGATTGAGTTAGAAGAGCAGACTGGATGCTTTAAAAGGAGGGTGGTGCTTGAAATCATTGTTCTTCCTCTGTTAACCATTGTTACCTGCAAGGAAACACGTGCAGTCATTTTGCACAAAAAGGGCTTCACAGGCAAGGATATTGCTGCTGGTAACATTGCACCTAAAAAGAACTTCAGTGAGAAAGGTTCAATTACTGTGAAGAAGGCTTCAGGGCGCCAAAAAGAAGTCCAGCAAGCGCCAGGACCATCTCCTAAAGTTGATTCAGCTGCAGGATAGTGCAGAGTTTGCTCATAAATGGCAGCAGGCAGGTGTGAGTGCATCTGCACGCACAGTGAGGTGAAGACTTTTACTAGGATGGCCTGGTGTCAAGAAGAGCAGCAAAGAAACCACTTCTCTTCGAGAAAGGGACAGACTGATAGTCTGCAAAAGGTAAAGTCATTTTCTTTGATGAATCCCCTTTCCGACTGTTTGGGGCATCCAGAAAAAAGATCCGGAAAGAAAAGGTGATCACTACCATCAGTCCTGTGTCATGCCGACAGTTAAGCATCCTGAGACCGTTCACGTGTGGGGTTGCTTCTCAGCCAAGGAAGTGGCCTCACTCACAATTTTGCCTAAGAACATAGCCATGAATAAAGAATGGTACCAAAACTTCCTCCGAGAGCAACTTCTCCAAACCACCCAAGAACAGTTTGGTGATGAACAATGCATTTTACAGCATGATGGAGCACCGTGCCATAAGGCAAAAGTGATAATTAAGAGGGTCAGGGAACAAAACATAGAAATTTTGAGTCCATGGCCAGGAAACTCTCCAGACCTTAATCCCAATGAGAACTTATGGTCAATCCTCAAGAGGGGTGGACAAATAAAACCCCACAAATTCTGACAAACTTCATGCATTGATTATGCAAGAATGGGCTGCCATCAGTCAGGATTTAGCCCAGAAGTTGATTGACAGCATGCCAGTGTGAACTGCAGAGGTCTTGAAAAAGAAGGGGAAACACTGCAACTATAGACTCTTTGAATAAACGTAATGTAATTGCCATTAAAAGCCTTTGACACTTATGAAATGCTTGTACAAACCGGATTCCAAAAAAAGTTGGGACACTAAACAAATTGTGTATAAAAACTGAATGCAATGATGTGGAGATGGCAAATGTCTATATTTTATTCAGAATAGAACATAAATCACAGAACAAAAGTTTAAACTGAGAAAATGTATCATTTTAAGGGAAAAATATGGTGAATCAAAATGTCATGGTGTCAACAA
>JAQQZX010000003.1:7951373-7965472 GCA_030068355.1 Notoglanidium maculatum
ATCTCCACATCATTGCATTCAGTTTTTATTCACAATTTGTTTAGTGTCCCAACTTTTTTGGAATCCGGTTTGTAATTATACTTCAGTATACCATAAAAACATCTGATAAAAAGATCTAAAAACAGTGAAGCAGCAAACTTTGTGAGAATCAATACTTGTTTCATTCTTAAAACCTTTGGCCACAGCTGTAACATTTCTGATAGTAAATATAACAATGGCCTCATTAAACACTGTAATAATAATGCAGTTGCTTCTACTGCAGCCAGTGTGACCATCCCTGTCTCTCAACTTGGGGAAAATGAAACTAAACCAAACCTCTCTTAAGTTCTGTTGGTTCCATTTTCAGTTTTTAAATGCACCATGGGAAAATGATTTTAGTGTGAGCAGACAGAGCCAGAGAGCTTCAGTGACTGATGTTCTCCACTATTAAGAGTATCAGACTCAAAACAAGAACACAAGTATCTGACCATTTCCCACAATCCAATCAGCCTCAGACAGAGCCATCAGAGTTAGTGCTGGGATGTGCAGAGAGTGATTATCCTGACCTCAACAAGTGGGGGTCACTCTGTGTGCCAGAGAGAGAGAGCGAGACTGGGGGTGAACTTAGTTTGGCCTTATCTGCGACCAGTTGAGACCCCCATGTTAGTTTATACGTAATTGCTTTGGAATTGCAGGCACTTATGAAGTGACACCACAACAGCCATAAAAAGTGGTCCTCTGTTCCGAGTGTATAAGGGTGCAGTGTGTGGCTCGGTGGACCCTGACCTGCACCATTTCTAAGAGCAAGGCAGCCAAGGGCCGGCCCAACATCAGCTACGATGATGACTTCTGACATGTCGCAAATCGCCCACGGCTGACCCCTGGCTGAGATGAGCTTTGAAGAGAGTTTGCAGGCAGATGTCCGTGTCATTAAGTCCTTTGGGATGGGGGAGGAGGTGAGCTAACAGTCCTTCACAGTCATCATTCCCCATTCTCTCTCCCTCGCTCTATCTCTCTCGCTCTCACTCTCACTCTCTCTCTCTCACTTTCCCTCACTTAGTGGTGTCACTAGGTTTCTGTTTAACTGTCTTATGACATATTTCAGTCCCAAGCTGGAAACTGCAACAAAAACTGTTGTTCACTAAACACAACTTTAAATAATTATGATAAAGGAAATATAATCCTTGTTAAAAGCAAAAGTTACCATAATTCAAAAGCACAACATATACAAAAACAGGATAAACTTTTAAACAGTACCATAACAATCCTGGCTTTGTTTTCATAGAAATAAAACAATCTACATGAGCTCTTTTCCCAGTCACTGTCATATATTTTTTACTCATGCAGTCCCTTATAATATGTCAATTATATACGTGATGTTCAAAGCTGTTTGGTAAAATTCGGCTTATGCTTTTAAGAACATTTTTTTAATTTTTACATATTGACAATTAAATTTTGCTCCAACTACAATATAATTATATCCATGCTACAAATTGCTTGTGAGTAAGCCTTAATTATAAAGCTAAAATTTGAGCAGAATCACACGAGGCAGTGACAGAAAGCAGTGCGTCACAGTGGCAGATGGCAGCTGACTTGTGTCCAGGAGTAGGAGAGAGTGAAGTCTAAATTCATACTCCCTTCCCACCTTTGATATTCAAGAGGATTACACCTTGTGTTCAAATAGAAGAAGGACAGAATGGGGAAATGAAAGGCGACACAACACAAAATGGAATTAGAGGCCGCTTAAAGGACTTCTTCATTTATTGTTAACTCCTTCCAGTTCATTAAGCTTAATCCTTATTCGGGTGTAAGGAAGGCAGGTCTGAATGGGGCGGCCCTGGCCGAGGGGACATGTGCGTCTATTGTGATTCTGCAGGGTTAATCCTATGCCTGTAGCAGGGGGGCTTTTCTGTGCTAGAGGATGCTCTGGGGTCCAGCAATCCCTCAGGGCCCTGGCAGACTGGGGCCCCTGAGTCCCCCAGCTAGGTGCATGGTGACAAGCGTGAAGCAGCAGCTTTTGTTAATCAATCTGCCAGGCTTGCCCCAGCCGGACACACGCAGGGTCATACACAGCCCCATTAATACAGATGTAAATGCCAATAAGGCCTCGTAATCAAGACACAAGAGGAAAAAATTGACTTTTTACAAGGGATATAGCGAACAGTTCTCCCTGAAGAGATAGCCCCTTTAGACCATATCATTGTCCAAAGCCAAAATCAAACATAAACTCTAGCTTCATTCCCAGACACACATCCACAAAACATTTGAAACACCAGATGAAGTCCAGATCAGCAAATAGACATCAGCTGACCTAGTCTAGCACACAGATCTGCTGGAGGGCACATGGATCAGACTGAGGATCGGTTAGAAAGGTCAGGAGGACAAATAAACACAGGTTGTGTTTATAGGTCACACAGAAAAATATCAATAGCAAATGCAAAACCTAAAGGAAGTACTGATGGGGTATATGAGCTATTTGCAAGTATCAGTATTGTACAGTACTATTTGTTTTGAGAAAGGCACTATATAAATGAAAACATATTATTATTATTATTATTATTATTACTATTAGCAGTGGTAGTAGTAGTATTATTAGCTTTAAAGGTATTTGGACATTAAGAATCATCAGCACTCATTTGGTATAATATTATATAATATTTATATAATAATATATAATACATTAGAAGTAGCTTTAAAGTAAAAAGTGCCATTTGTAGTTCAGCCATCTATTTTCTACCACAGTGATACAGGTAATTATTTTTAATACCTATTTATCATCTAGTCATCTATGTACCCAGTTCCATAACTGAGCAAATTTTACCTGAACCCATTTTAATACATTTCAGTCTGATGTGTTCTAAACACTGTGACAGGTATCACTAATTAAGATCACTCTAAACTACTGAAAATGATTTATACTTTAGTGATTTTCAGAAAATGAGCTCTGAATTCCATTCACACTTTCGATTTCTTTGTCAAATATTTGTGAAATCAATTGATTATTTATGTATTTTATCTATGTAAAGTGTCAGCCAATATAATTTATAATTAAATAGCCTTAATTTTTGTTATTTGCGGTTTCCCATTACCTACCTCTTTAAATAATATAGCTACAACACATTTTCAGCCTTACACTGGAGAGCTATCAGATTAAAAAAATAACCAAAACCCATAAATTGGCTTGAACATTGCTCTAATTTTGTTAATGATTTATAGTAACTGAAATTTTCACTATGTAACTGTAACTTGTTTTAGTATGCCAAATATTTTAATCTTGTTGATAAAAGTCTTCAATTTGAAGGGAAAATATATTGTGACTTAGTCTCATTTTTAACTCTTAATTTCAGGCTGTTTAAAAGAGCACAACACAGTCTTGGGCAACAAAGTCCTCTGAATGATGAGGCATAAACAGGGCAACAAGAACAATGGCCTCAGATTAACAGCTATTACTCTACTGCATTGCTGCTACGTGCATATTAAGACCGTCGTTTAGTGCCATTTAGCAAGACAGAAATCCCAAGTTCTAAATTGGAAATTCATTCCCCCAGGTAATTTCAATATGAGAAACTTGAAATGCATTTGATCTGACCTAATTTCAATTAATTAGATGGGATGACTGTTTGGGGAGACCCAGAGGGTCGCTAATGTGGGCCGAGGGGCCAAAAGGAACACATGGAAAAGTATGAAAGTGCCATCAATAAACTGCTGGAGACTAATTATTCTATAAATCGGTTTCCCAAAGTCTCGACACTTTAACACAAGTCTGCAGCCTAATTATTGGTCACAGCATCTATTACTAACCTCCCAGCCCACGGTGGTTATACCTCTCAGAGTATTAATGACTGTTCCACTGGCTGCTATTACAGCCCCCTGAGTGTGAATGAGTCTGTCTTGTGTGTGTGTGTGTGTGTGTGTGTGTGTGAGTGTGTGTGTGTGTGTGTGTGTGTGTGTGTGTATGTGTGTGTATTAGTGCCATGGTGGATAAAATTTTAGCACAAGTCATGTACATATGAACCTGTTTATAAAAAGTTGGTAATAGGTCATTCATCCACTTAACCTGTGGCAAGTGCAGTACTAAAGTAGTGCAGTACTTAAACTAAAAACAGAAGAAATGCTATGTGGTCATTTTTCCCATAAAGATTAAACTTATATGGAAAATACCCATGAGTAAATTGTGGCAGGGAAAAATATGGAGCAGTGGTGATTTCTTTTTGGAAGGGGATCAGAATAAAAGAGGAAAGGGAAGAAGATGAGATGAGAGGCAAAGAGGAGATGATCAGCTCTCTGCCTACCTCTGGCTGGGCGTCTCTCCAGCACCCTGCTGAATGTGCTTAATTGGCAGACCCGTGTGAATAGGCAGCTGTCCTGGCCGCTGGGCTCTAAAGGCAGGAGCGGCATTGAGAGGCTGCTGGAGCGGCTCTCTCTATTCTTCTGTTCTGAAAAGCTCCCTCTCGCCTCTCTGTGCTTGGGCCTGCACTGCAAAATAAAAACCTATCTAATCACTGCAGATTATCTGCCTCTAATGGTCACCCACGAGTGGACTCGCTTCCCTTCCATGAGCCAAGAGGGAGGGAGAGACATACAGATCAACAAATAAAGCCAATGGCTTACCACAGCGGGGCGTCCACTGTGATGACACTTAAGAGCCAGTTCTGGAAATGAATCCATGTACTGAACTCCCAGAGATCAGCACAGACTGCAAAAAGAGCCACAGGCACACAAATATGATTAAACCGCGACTAGCACAAGCAACTATTATTTCTACACACCATTGCTTGTGTTTAAGCAGGCTAGATTTCAGCTTTAGTAATCATTACATGTTGCCATTAAAGAGCAGAGAAGTTACACCAGGACATGATGTGACAAATATTCAGCATTAATTAAAATTTGAACACGCAGCAATGCCACACTTCTCAATCACAGACACAGATGCCGCGTTTGAAATCCTCTGCATTGTCATTCATCCTCTATAATGCCCGGCCTAGGGTCTGCTCGCAGAGCAGGAGTTCAGACTGCACTGTTTTACCTCCTGGAGTTTCCATTATCTCTGTACCATTCTCTAAAATGGAGGTCATATCAGGTGCTATTTCCACAACGTGCTTCTCCAAATGCACCATTTCTACTCACCCCCAAAATGACACACACATTATGCTTTAACGGAGGAGCTGATCTGAAACACAGCTCCGACACTCCACTGGGACTTAAAAGGCAGAAAAGGGAAAAAAAACAATAAAAACACACAAAAAGCAACAACACTGAGGTGAATCGTTTTTTTTTTTTATTTCATTCAGGACAGAGGTGAGAATGAAAACTTTCATCATGCTTTCTAGTCTTCATTCTATAAGGGTCTTGTTTATATTAATGTGGAAGTAATTTTAAAGTTGAAGCAATGTACAGATCGAAAGATACAGATATACAGATATCTGCAGATACTGATATTAACACACAATAAATGGTCACATCAATGCTGAAGCCAGAAATATACAGAAATAATATAATAATGTGTGAATGTTACAAGAAACTGAAATGATAATATTTAAAATGAAATTAAACAAAAAGCAATTCTGGAATAAAGCAGTGCAGTAAACTGTAATTGCATAAATATATAAGGGAAAATATTTAAAAGCATATATGACAGTTAACATTATTAATTAAAATATATTGCACTAACTAATTCTAAAGTATTTCTATTTGTCAGTGTTTCATTTCTAAAACTGAAAGCAAAATCTTTTCTGGAGTTCCATTTTCTCATATTTTGAGTGTTTTATTATTAACATCATGTTCCATCTCTCAGGCCCGCTACAGCAGATGCAGAGTAGTGGGTCAGGGAGCTGCCGCATGGCAAAATACCTGCCTCTGAAACCAGTACAAAAGGCAACAGCTGTTTATTACCTTCTGCAACTGTGTATGACTGTGGAGGCAAAAGACTGATAAAAGCATAGCAGCAGATTTGAGACTGAGGCTTCCTTTTCCTGCCATCTGGATAATTAATCGTTCGATATCATAAAAATAATGGGCACTGTCTCACAATGGCCCACTTCTACAAAACGAGACGGTATGTTCGCTCATCTGTTTACTCTTACACTGCCGTTTTATTTGTGTGCATTCCTAGGACTCGTCCTGATGATTACGGACGAAGCATTATGGGGGGAATTAAGCATCGCGTGCGGTGAGAGATGATCAATGGGCCACTCTAATCTGTCATTTAGGCTTCATTCACCTCAGCTATACAGATGCTGCATACTCACATGGCAGAGCTCAGGGGTGCTTCGCTATCATGCTAGCTTTCGCACATCTGTGATACACACACACACATAGTTGACAATAAGAAGATATAAAGCTCCGCTGTATGCTACCTGTGCTTTACAAAGAACATAGCACCTTCCATCACCAGTGAAAAAATAAATTCCTTCCTTGCCATTTAGCAGGGATCATTGTCTATTGAAAAGGACTCTCTGTGCTCGCTCTGTCTCTCTCGCCCTCTTCCTGTGCATTATGTAGATAACCTGGACTGATATATACCCTGAGTGGGTCACCCAGAGGTCGCAATCACACACTGTGACAGAAGCAGCCAATCCCAGTAAATCAGCAGTAGGAGGAGGCCCCCGCAGGGTGTCCTCAATGTGCCTGTAAGACAATCGCGTAGGCCAGGGGGTGGCATGGACGTACCTGTGAGAGACCGTGAGAGAAGCACGGGGGCAGCCTTTGATCACTGGGGAGAGAAATTGGGGAGGAAGGGAATCAACGAAGTATCCGCTCGCCAAGTGACGCATGCAAAGAGATAATGAGGTGCTCTCAGGCACTGTCGTGGAAACAGAACAAGACTCATCAGGGGCAAAAGAAAAGGCTGTTTGTTGAACTCATGATTACCCAAACTTACCATTCACAACACCTTTACTTCAATCCATATTTGCCACAAGCAAAGACACATCAACACTTCACGACTCACTATGATACACATTTCCACTGCTACATGGTCTTCATTTAATCTCCAAAGGTGTGATGAAGAAAGCTTTATGAATACAAAGACAGCAATTAAGCTCTGTAACTCAGGTGCAGTAAAGATTAAATTGAAACGTCTGCAGAGGAAGTCTCTCATTCCCACTTTGCCCAGTGACCTTCCACATTCATTCCAGCCTTAATGAAAATCTCTGATGACTGATAGATGGAGCTCACGTATCTACATGCCATCACCTCCTGATAGGGGAAGCTGAAGGACAGCACCAGAGACTATTAGCATAGCCTGTGCACCCGTGTTAGAAAAGTCATGAGGAGTGAGTCAGTAACTCCATGGACATGGCTGCATTAACACAAGGTTAGAAAATGAGTCCCAAGAACTAGGACATGTCACACCCGCAACCCTGGGGAAAATGGCGCACAGGATAGGCAGCGATATATGATTCAATTAATTCAATAAACACCCAATACACAAGGCAACAAGGAACCCAATTACCTGCAGGAGTAGTGCATGGCACTGAATGAGCATGGAGCAAGAACATTGTGAGAGGGAATGGGAAATGAAATGTGTTTGTTCAAAAGGAAATACACCTGTACAATTCTGCCACTTTCAACAGTTCACTGCAGGTTTAGGGAAGTGCGACAGATTACACACAGTAGATAACAGTATACAGGACAATCTCCAACGCTGAATGAACACCTACAATGTCCAACTGGACACATGTGAACACTGGATGAGTTCATTCAACACTGGAAATTTTACAGGGTTGAGCAAGTTTGGAATAGGGCTTTCCAAAGGGGAAATAGTACCCCAGAAAAAAGGTAATATGCTCAGATATCAAGGTACAAATGCTTGTCACTATTGTTTGTATCTGTACTTAGAGGACTATAAGGGAAGAGTAAGATTATTAAGGTACATCATTGGATCTTAAGGACCAATGCCTTATTTGACCAGGTAGGAAATACATTGGAAAGCTAATTGGTTGAACTTGATTTGACCTGTTTGTTACTAGCATCAATTCAGGTTCATGGGCAATCCCCAGTGTTAAAAATAATCTTGCACATGCTGATCACTTTATATAACTCACACCCACATTTTCCAATAGCTAAATGGTCCAGAGTGGTTTTCCAGAAAAAGTTTTGGTCCTTTTGCAGCCTTCAAAATTGTTAGTTGATTACTGAAAAAATTACTGTTCAGACAGTTGAACTTTAAACAACATTGAGAACTTTTAATTAGCACCGAAATAGCTGTACAGATTTTATTCCTTGCTAGCAGATTATCTAACCATTTACAGTTTCATAGTGTCAATAAATAAAAACTTTATTAATACTTCATTTGACTAGTTTGCTTTAGACAATTCTCTCAACAAAACATTAAGTAATGTTAATTGTTTTACAACATGTCATAAAATATATCAGTGGAATCCACATGAACTGAATTTAAACTGTGCTAGCACTATGGACAAATAACAGTCAAGGGATGAGCTAACAAACATCAAAAGCCATAAACTACACCATCCAAATAAAGCGAAAGCAACAGGGACAAGTCGATATTCAATGACTTGTGTACGGATTATTTGCAAAACATCAACAAACATGAACTGTTCACATATTGTTAAGAAAAGGGGTTCTCAAGGTTTCGGCAGGCAGGGACCCCATTAACTGTAAAATAAATTGTACAGACCTGCTCAGTACTTGGACATTAGGTCCAAGTTGACATTAATATAGACCAAGTTGTTTTTGGCTTATTGGCTTATTAGGTTGTGACCAGTCAAGCCAGCTAATAATTATAACAATTCAATTGTATATATTGCAGAATTATTGGATTGTGATTTTCACCACTGTTTCCGAATAATAACGGTAATAATAAGCATTGGGTAAGAATTAGTTGATAGGATAGCTGAAGACAATCAGCTGACAGATTGTTGGCAGTCTTTATGTTGGATTATTTGAGTGTTTTAGAAACATTTTCCTCCAGTGCTTTCTTGCCTCAGAGTTAACAGACAACCAATCAGACAAAAGTTAGTCAAAAGTTGTTGACTTGATTGCTGAAACCCGACAGATGAGCTCTCCATGCCATGTACTCTGCTGCCCCTAGTGGCTAAAAAAAGTCTTCTCAGTCTTGCTCTCTTTTTTCTAAGCAGGGGACTTGGGGAAATCTTTTCATTTACTTTTAACCAGAACATTGAATCATTTTCTTAACGATACATTAAACGAACAAAGAGCTATATGGTGCAGTGTTGCTGTCCCAGTGAAGGAGCATGACAGTGAGAGGGAAGAAAGGGGGAAAAGTTGAACTTCTGTTCTGAAAGCTTTATCTTATCCACTATGCAACAGGTGTTCTAGTCGATCCATTTTAAGACAATATCTCTTTACTCTTCATTTCTCGTAGCAGCAATTAAACTGGAAATGTATGATTAAGGACCTTGTTAAAAACTTTATGTACAGCATTAACTTTCAGATGCAGTATTTTCCAACATTTTATAATAATTAAAACTACTTGACTTGACTTAATAGAATGTGGCAATACAGAACCCCCCTCCCCCCTCCCCCCACACACATACATGCATACACTTTGCATATGCCAAACTTTGACTAAGGCTCAGCTTGTGGCAAGTGTGAGGGCCTAATCCTAAACTGGAGCGGAGTGAACGTGAGCTTGATTTCCAGTGCTGGAGAGCACACAGAGCTTCTTGTAATTAGGAGGAGAATTTGTCATGCTCTCTGGCACGGCGTATGAGAGTCGGTGAATAGCAATCTCGCCACTGTTTACCCAGGGAGCGGCTGGCGCTGCCGCACGTTCCTCCAGCTACACCGAGATTAATATTTGATGCTGGGAGAGAGAATGTGTGCTCGGCTCCTGTTTATTTAGGATATTGTGAAAATACGAGAAAATTTGCAATTTTATTGGCTTTTCCAAGCCGGCGCTTTGGTGAAGAGGCATGGGTGAGAGAGCAGAGGTAGGATCAGCTTGGCAGGGTGGTGACCTTTAACCCCTGCCCTAGTCCTGGTGGGTTAGGAGATATGAGGGTTCAGCAGTGCATTGCTCTGTGCAGCCAAAATCAAACTTCTACTGCAAACACAGCTCTAGAAAGTAGCAGTGACCACAGGTCTTTCACAAGCAGAGGTGCTATACAGAGGTGTACTGAGAGGGGTCTTATTAGTGCTCATACAAAGAGTTTTGTGGAAAAGATCATTAATTTAAATAACCTAAGCCATAATAAATGGACAACAGTAAGAAAATGTAAAACAAGAAATTAATATTAGATTTTTAGGAAAGACAATGTTTTATCACTTTCTGACAGAAATACTGTCAATTTTCAATTTTTCTGTTATGATATTCTTCTGTTTTGATCTGATATCAGATCATAACTGGAACAGGATAAAAAAAAATCAAAAATTCTAATTTTTTTATTTAAAAAACTAAAAGAAGCATATTAGAAGAAATTATCGGTTCTCTGAAAATCAGTAGAAGTGGGAATTAAAAATCAAAGGAAATCAAGCTGTTGGAATTCTTCTGTGCTTATTATTGTTGTGCTTATAGCTTATTATTTTTAATTGGGCATAGAGCTAATTATTTCTAATGGATGTCTTGACAAAGCTAATAGCTATAGCATAATAAATAATTTGTAGACATACTTTTTTTAAGAGTTTTTTAACTTTTAAAAAATTGGTAACACTTAAAAAGTATCTACATATTGGGCCTTTATGAAACGTTCTTAAGCATTGCATAAATATTTTACAAAATTTTGAAATGACATTATAGGTTTTATGTGTATATGTGTATGTGTATAGGTTATATTACATGATTCGATACATGAAAGAGACACAAGAGATGAACTCTCAGTTATCATTATGGGCTGACATTTATGAACTTTATCTAGTAACCTTATGGATTTATCTTGTGAGAAATTTGGACACTTTAAAAAAAGTACACATCTGACCTTTTCAAATGCTCCTCAACTGACAAGGTGGTAGTTTAAAATTATTTAAGCATAATTACAATATATATTCTGCAAGTTCACATATTTAAAATTCAATACATCAGGTGAATGAATGCTTTCCATGTCCTCAAACTGAAGTGGTGGTTTATTTTAAATGTTTTAAATGTTTAGAAGCCCAAATATCAGATTGAATGGATGGGAATTCAATTAATGCTTCTTAGAAGATTTCTCAAAGTTTGTATAATTCACCCATAATGAACTCTCAATGATTCACTAGTTTACCCATAATGACAGACTGTCTACTGACTACTGAATCAGACTGCACATTAGATTTCACAAGCAATCTCTCACACAGAGGATGCAGGAAACCTCGGACACATAAAAAGAGTAGTACTGCTCTAGAAATTAGCTGCTGAACCATGAGTATTTGCAGGTCACTGGCATTTTCAAGAAGCTCAGTGCAGCAAGAACATCAGTTGCACCACAGAAATAGAAGTTTGTGATGGGGAAGAGAGGCTGTGCTGGCTTGGCTTGTGGGCTGCAATAGTAAAAAAAATCACACTTCCAAGAAAAATCATGCCGAGATGGAAAGACATAGAAGAAGCATCCGTGTGTGTCTTGTCCAGTTGTTATTAGTATCCCAATACACAGGGGGGCCCGACAGTAGTCATGCTTTTTTTGTGTTGCAAGTATGCATATAATTTATTGTGGGGAACACAATTTACATGGGCAGTCAATGCCTGTTTTATAGCATCACAAATAGATGTATGAAGTGAAGCATATAATGGTTGAAAGCAGCAGGCACAAATACATTCTAAATCTTTCAAATATGCGGCATGAAAAAAATGTAACCAAGGAATATAAAACAGATTAATTCTTCCATGTTATATATTGGGTTTTTTTTTATTTACAAATCTAATCAAGGAAATTTGCAGGGCAACGTGGCTGGGATGTGTAAAACGGCATGCAGCCTGAGGGGCATCTGCCTCCAGCACCGTCCGCCCTGCACAGCAATCGGCCATCGATTTGAAATGGTAATTTACAGACAATATTAGGGAGAAGGAACAAGGATAGTTAAATGGGCAATGAAAACCTCTGAAATGACGCCTTTTATCCTGGAGCGCAATGATGGAACCAGTCTTCACTGAGTGTTTTTCAAACGACATTCCCGCATTGCACACTTGAGAGAAATGCACGGCCACCTCATCTTCGTGCACATTATGGCCTGAAGAGGGGAGGCGGCTGCCAGCCATGCTATGTCTGCCTTTCAACATTTTATCTCCAGCCACAATAGGGCTAGCACAAAAGGGTTATGGCTGCCTGACAATGACCTGGGACCAATTCCACTCTGATAAATTTGAGATAAACTGGCTCGAACCCTCTAAGGTTAACTACAATGACAGGAGAGCTTGGGACAAGGTTGAGCTTGGGTGCACATGTATGTACAGGCTTTTTTTTTTTGTATATACTATAGCTTAGCAGTAATAAGAGCATATGTAAGAGTTTATTGTCTCTTAGAAGAAAAGGAGTGTTTCATCACAAATATGTTCCGAGGTGATATTGTGAAGCCCTTGGCTGTTAAAGGTTTACAACATACATATAAACACACAAGAAAATAAGGATGTGGCATAAATCCTAAACTCGGAACCATGAGAGAAACTGTCCTTGGGACACAAGGCATTGTGTTAATTGACAGCTTAACAGTCAATAATTGGTGTTGAGGGTATAACCTCCGTAAGAGGAATCGTATGGTAATCGTATTAATCACACATCTGGGAATGGGGTTTAAAATGAATCACTGTTGACAACAATAAAGCAGGAAGAGAAGGCTGGCATTAGACGAGATGAGGTCATCATGTATATTCCATAAAGCTGGACACCTCTCAATGGTTGTGAGGTGTCAATACCGGTCAGGGCCACAATGCCTCCTCAGGGAGCCGTTATGAGATCAAGGTAAGATATAAGCACCATGTCGTGGAGACAGAGTCCTGACAGATGAAATGAAGAAAGGGTCAAACGGAACATGAGCATCGTCTGAGAATAGTGATCACCTGAACATCTCATCTGGGTCTGGAGTCTTCCATTAACATTATGGTGAGAAATAAAGTGGGATGATTATGTCTAAAAAGGGTGGATTAGAAACAACTTATTTTTCATTTTGGTTTGTTCTGAACAGAAACAATATTTTTATGTTCCTGCTCCAACATTCCACTTCTTGTGTTTAATTGGCAACTGGTTAGAAATGAAAATAGTGGTACACATTTACATATGATAGCCTGCTTTGTTCATAAGGTATAAATAAAACCCAACATTGCATTTAACCAGCAATATGTTTAACATTGTCAGAGCATCCTTCTACTTCACATTGTGATTTGTTGCTTGCAGAATTGTACAAAAAATGTTCTACACAGATATTTCTGCCATCGTCCCATGTGAGAAAACATAACTATAGTTTTTTTAATATTTAACAACATATCTTCCTGTAGCCAGAAATTCAGGAAGTGATGAAATCTTGATAGGATTTAAGGCTTATTAGGAAAATGCCTCAGGTTCAGGCATCACTTTCTTGAAATCACACTGGGATGGGAAAATTGGTGCTTTTTTAAAATAACATTTTCACTGCAAAACAATTCATAGTGCTTTTGTTTGTGTGTTTTATTATGTTCAGTGAAAAATTCAGCTCATTTTTGGTTTTCAGGTTTGTTCTCTTTAACGGATATAATCCCTAGTGTAAAAATATGCTGATAATCCATACACACCACTCTGTATTTGTGTTGGAAGCCTATATGATATTATTAAGGAACTGCAGTTTGAACTTTGATTAGCACCATAACACATTGGTTTGCTAATATCTATGTAACAAACTGTGTGTGGTGTAGTTTATTATGCGCTTTTGCAAACTATGCATGTATCTATAATGTTCTTATTGCAGATGCATGCACTTTGTAGACAGATCCTAGTAGTACATATTAGTTAAGTGCATTTATTTCAGCTTCTGCCTTGGCTCATGTTAAGTACATATGCTCATATTGACAGTTGCAACAATGTCTAATAAAGTGAATGTAATTACATGCAATTAACTGAGAGAGAAAGGACACACTTCCTGTACTTACAAAAACCGAAACTGTTGATACATGTGTATTTCCTTCCATCCATCCATTATCTATACCGCTTTATCTGTCTGGGTCGCGGGGAAGCTGGAGCCAATCCCAGCATCTT
>JAQQZX010000003.1:7976189-7992415 GCA_030068355.1 Notoglanidium maculatum
AACATTTATGTTATCTATGTTCTGTTGTGAATAAAATATTGGCTCATGTGATTTGAAAGTCTTTTAGTTTTCATTTTCTTCAAATTTAAAGAACATCCCAACTTTTCTGGAATTCAGGTTGTAGATAAAGCGAACCCAATTAAACAAATTATGAAAAACATTATAGTTTTTACATTTATTTGTTAAAGAGAATGATCCAAAATTAAGTTCCTTTGTTGTAAAAAGCATGTGAATCTCTTGGAGTAGGAGTTAATTTAAAGGGGTAATTATTAAAAAGGGACAGCCCCTCCCATGTTTCAAGAGTATAAACCTGGGTCTCCACTATAAAAGTCTGGTCTTTAACGTAGGTTTATGAAAGTGTGCCATTCCTCAGTCAAAGGAGGTTCCTGAGGACCTCAGAAAAAAAGAGCTCACCAGGCTAGATCAGGTTACAAAACCATTTCTAAAGAGTGTGGCCTCCACCAATCCACTGTGATGCAGATGATATGCAAATGGAGGAAATTCAGCAGACTATTATTCTTTCAAGCTGTGGTTGTTCAGCAAAAATCACTCCAAGGATATGGTGAATAATATTACAGGAAGTCACAAAGAACCCCAGAGTATTATTTAACACTCTTGTATTGAGTAATGTCAGTGTTCATGAGTCCACCATCAGACAAACAATGAACAAGAATGGTGTGCAAGGCAGGATATCACAAGAAAGCCACTACTCTCCAAAATAACACCATTTGAACTTTGCTCAAGACCATGAGGATGGGCCAGAAGACTATTGGAAGAATGTTCTGTGGACAGATGAATCCGAAATAGAAGTTTTTGGTTTAATTAAAAAGCAAAAAAAAAAAAAACACTGCACTCCAACATAAGAACCACATCCTAACTATGAATCATGAGGGTGGCAGTATTATGGTTTGAGGCTACTTAGCTGCCTCAACTCCAGGACAGATTGAGGTTATTGATGGGCTTATGACTTCTGGTTTGTACCAGCAAATTCTACAGGAGAATAACAGGGTATCTGTGGACTGAAGTTTAACTGTAAGTGGGTCATGCAGCAAGTCAATGATCCTAAGCAGAATTACTGCAAGTCTACAAATAAATGGTTGAAGCAGAAAAAATTTTACATTTTGGAATGGGCAAATCAAAGTCCAGATCTTAACCCCACAGAAATGTTGTGGAAGCACTTAAAAAGACTAGTTCATGCAAAGAAGACCACTAACATCACTGAGTTGAAGCAGACTTGTAATGAGAAATTGGCTAAAATTCCACCAAACCATTATGGAGGCTTGATTGGGGATATGGATTATTGCTGATCACGGGGGTAACACCAGTTACTGAAAGCAAAGGTTCATGTACTTTTTCCAACAAAGATATTCAGTGTTGGATGATGTTGCTCAATAAATACATGTATCTACACACTTGTGGCATTGTTATACATTTACATCATCCTTAGTAACTGTCTGGTTACAGGTCAAGGTCACAATGGATTACTAGTTTCTTTATTTTTTGGGAAATTGAGTCAACTCAAGACATTTGAAATATGAGGTATACTGTACATACAAAAATAATAACTGCACCAGTAGATATTAAAAAAACAATCCCACATCTCTATTTGAGACCAATTATGAACTCGAGTTAACACCTCAGGCTAAAACCCAAAAACAAACAGATTTTTCAAGCACTAAACAGATACAGATATAAAATAGTGTTATGATGCCACAATATAGTTTGCAGACATGATTATTAGCTTCTTCATTCTCTTACCCTTAGACTTTCATTATACATGGGTTCAAGTAAATATACTTATACAAATAAATATATATATACACAAATAAATTTATTAAATTAAGAGGGTAAACACTGGCTTATTTCTTTGAAAAAGTGAATTACCATGATTACCTTTGCTGAATACAACGTGTTACATGAACCTTCATATTATGTTATCTGTAATGTAGTAGTGTATGGTGTGTCTACAACCATAATAAACCAGTTTTAGCTGGGAATGACAACAATGGAGTGCCCACAATGCATCATGTGTGGTGGGAGAGAAACAAGGCCGCATGATTTTGTCTGATTTTGCCAAGACACGGGCTTGGATGTCCCCAGAAGCATGCCAGACAGGGGGAATTAAGGGCAAAGAGACAGGACTGGGTGGAAGAAAGAGGAGCAGTCTATCCCAGAAGTGGGCAGACAGGGCTCCCTGCCATCCCCTAGTTCCCTTCTGTAATACTTCATTCCACAAGTACACTGCCACCTCCTGCCCATTTCTTAGATGGCAGGAGCTCAGACGTCATTCAATTTTTCCCATATCTTTTTTCATCCTAACTCTCTGTACTGCTTCAGAGTTGTTAGTGGAGGGTGCAGACATATTGAGGTCACTGAAGGAAGGCGCAGAAAATGCGATTTCAGCACCCCTGCTGGCTGGACATGTAGTGGGTGAGAGATCTGCAAAGAGGATCGGAAGCTGCTGGGGAAAAGAGGAGAAGGGAACAGCACATGAAAAGCCCATAATGCATTATAATGCAAGACTGGGTTGACATACAGACTTGAATTTCCATATAGAGAGGAGGCCCTTCATGTATTTTCATCTGATAGCAACTTGCTGTACAGCAGCCAACCACTGGGGTCATTATGTCCACACCAGGCAGATCACCCTGGTATGTACTGGTGCCTGATATTACTCTGAAGGGTCTAAGCCATACAAGGGGTCAGAGAAATGAGCAAAATGAGACCAAACAAGAGCAAGCCATTCCCTTTTCTTCAACAAGGTAGTGTTGAAGGTGAGAGGTTAAACATGGAAGCAGAGTTGTGGCTCATCACAGGAATAATGAAGTTGGCTGGCCACGCTGACTCACCTGAAGACAGGTCCTGTTAAAGCTGCATAGATCCCATCTCTAGGGTCAGCCCTTTCCACCTAATCTAACCCACTGCTGATGAAAGCACAATTTAAGGACAGGTTAGGAAATGGGGGTGGGGGTTGGGGGGGTGCATTTCCAGAGTGGATAAGACTCAATTTGAAAAGCCTGTAGTGGGAAATGACTATTTTTGGCCTCCATCATGTCATACAGCACGGGCACTTTACTGTGCTGTTTGCTGGGGGGGATGCAATTTTACAGCCCTTTCTGCAGCGGGATTTACTGGATGTGCAGTTAATAGTTTATATAGTTGACTGCAAGCAGCAGGGATTAAAGATGGAGTGTTGTTTGGAGCAGGATCTTGGGGAATATATTTATCTGCAGCTGAGCTTGGGTCACTTGTTGTAATGCCTGGCCTACTGACCTTGGGTTGGGCCAATACTGGGGCTCCACAGCCTAATGGCCACCATAAAGGGCTTGGAGGTTCTGCTTCTTATTCCATAAGTATATTTTCAGTGGGATTGGTGCCATACTCTTGTTATTCCCTAAATATTTCTTTTTTTTAGTTCTCTTTTGGGCTAGTTATTTACACTACTTTTCACTCTTTGCTTCACATTTTTGTTGCTCCCCTAACATCTAGAGACACCGTGGCTTTGATCTTATTGGCTCCTGAGTGTTGTTTGCAATACACAAACACAGTATCACAGAGCAATACCAAACAGTTCTACAGTGATACCTCTGTGTCATTTACTCTGGCACTGGTGGGCAGCCTCACGGCTAGGTTGAAAATTAAACAGAGCCTCCCTCTCCACCTGTGGCCTGCCTATGTGTGAGGTTTAGTGTGGTGATTCTGTGGGCCTATGTTTGTGAACAGGCCCCTAACACCAAATTGCCATGCTTTGAACACAGACCCACCAGCTGGACCAAACACTGGCCAGCTCAGACGGATTTACACACCTGCCTATGGGGCCCATGACTGCCCCAGTGGCCCAGAGCTCAAACGCATTCTGCCACTAACAGGCAGAGGATGGGGACTTCTATTTTGCCCACGAAAATCTTCCCAGCCTCTCATCAGCAGACCTGCACAGTGCTTGCTATTAGTGAGAACCTGTAAGGTGTAAACACTTTTGTGAGGGGGTTGACAGCAGCTTGACAGACACACTTCACACTATAGTCCTATACAGTTCATTGGAGAGAAAGTCCATGAAAAGCACCTGCAGATACTTATCCTAGAGGGTAACTGAGATGCTTATTCAAAGATAGCTAACACCATCTGAAGATGTAGACCTGGTTTCCAGAAAGCACTGTATCTTGAAATGAAAAAGCAAGCATTCCAGTAAACATCTCTTCTTAACATCAATGTTTTTAACAATAAATTGGATGATTGTGAATTGTAAGGTTTTATCAAAATACATTGTCCATGCAGCATAAAGAAATCCAGCTGTAGATTTAGATTGCCAAAAAGCAAACAAGAGGCGACAGTGGCAATGAAAAACTCCCTGAGATGAGGTTGATACCTTGAGAGGAACCAGGCTCAAAAGGGAACCTTTTTGTCCTCTTCTGTGTGATACTGGCTAGTGGGGTTATAAATAATTATAGGTGTATAAAAAACATTCAGGTGTATAAAAGTAAAGGCAAACCATACTGTGTTCAGTATAAACAGATTGTGAATCTATGTGAAAGCTATAGTATCCAGGTGGAAGTATCCTATGAAGCAAGAATGAGGCTTGGGCATAAGGATTTTTTATTATTTTTATTATTTATTATTACAGGTTAGTTCAAAGACCCAAAGATTCAGTCCTAGGACTTACAATAATTGGCTACTTTTTTTGCACACCTTAAGGCTACACCCATTTGCTATTTTAATGGTTCATTTGGTAAGTAAACAATTGCTCACTATGGGACATCTGTTGTTGTGCATAACTGTCAGCCCCTTCTCTACTCCCTTCATCAGTATACCAAATACCATCTCCTCCAAACAAATATTTGTGATTAGGTACACCAACAAGGTCATGTACCTAATAAATTGGCCACAATGTGCATGTGTCTAACAGCATATCTCTGTTCAGGCCACATATTTCAGATGAAATCTATTTCTTATGATTACAAGAGTCTTAAATGCTGCACAGTGATGACTGAAGCACTGTGCATTTGAAGCATGATGCAAAGTATTGATCAAAGAACAATAAAATGCAATGTCTGATGAGAAATTGGTCAATAATCATGGCAAGTCCTTTGAAGGTGACCTATATTTTATCTTTTTCGTTTACAGATGGCCTATTGAAAAAGAAATATGGCTAAGAGTGCACGTGGGGCATGTGAAGGGCGCAGGTTCCTTAAAGGGCCAGTGGAGCGAGGATGAGCCAAACTGACCAGGAGGAGGAGGAGTGTGACATGGAAGGCTGAACAGTTAAACCACTCACACAAACTTCACAGCCAAAATAGAGTCATAAGCTAACATCAGGTCAGAAACAAGAAATCTATAGGCTTTCTAGATAGCGGTGACAAAATGAAAAAATGATTTATAGAAGGTGTTTTAATGATCGCAACAGGTGTTAAAAATCATGTTGACAGCTAAAGCTGAGACTAGCCAGAGACAGAAGCAAGAAGGCTTCCAAACAGATATTTACTAACAAGAACAGATTTGGGTTTTGGAAAGACAATTTAGAGATTTAGAGTGGCTAAAACTACCCCACTCCATGCAATTATAACCAAGCCGACCTTTTAAAGGAGAAAACAAGGCATGAAAAGCAGGGTAAAAAATTGACCCACTTAAATACTGTCAACAAAAAGTAGTTTTAGTGCTTTTGTTTTGTTCTGCTTTTCCCGACACCGTGTCTCACTTTTGTTAAGAGTGAAAGAAAACGTTAGGGAGAAATGATTGTTGTGTGATGCTTACAGTGGCCGAATGGAGAACAAATTATGTTGTCAGGGACACATCCAGCCTGGACTAGAAGCAGACAATTTAAAATTTTCACTGTTCAACACCTTTAATGACTAATAATGCAAGAGGTGTGGCCGTTCCTATTAAATGTGTGGCTGAATCAATAAGAGGGATAATTGGAGTTGTTAGAGCATATTATAACACGGCTATTATGTGGCAGTACAATGTTGTTCTGTAAACTGTTATTACAGGGGAAGAAGCTCTTTGCGTAGGGAGGCAGTAGGGGGAGTGCTTCTGAATGGGGGTTATATGCAATAGTTGCCACTATCTGCTGTAATCATCCCTCCCTTTATTGACAGGGACCTCACTCTCATCTCTCTCGCTTTTGTGTACTCTGCAATTTCCTGCACTGCACAGCCCTATTTTTTAAACACAGATTGTGCATTTCTGTTGCCATGATTGTTTACAGATATGAAGTTGGGAGATGTACTTGTTAACCTCACTTTCATTTACTGTTTTTTTGCAATTTCACTCAACTTTACCGTTCAGGTTATTGATTGACATGCTATATAAACTTGAGTGAATTCTGGATGTAAGAAAGCACACTGAAAAGATCCTCTCATGCTTCTATAGGTGAATTATACTCCATGACAAAAAAAAATCTAGTGCAGTGCAGCAAACTGGCCTTAATGTACAGCAGTGCGGCACGTCAAATAGATAAATGCATGCTGCTGACTTTGATGGTGACAAGTGAAGTGAGGGGGCTGTAGTGATACACATGTGGCATCTCATAAAGAAGAGACGAGGTGACACTCCCCAAAATGGATTCTGATATATACTGTTGAACACAGGCTACTGCTAGGGAAAAGAAGGAGGGGACGGGAGCATAATGGTCAAGAATTTATGTATCTATTCATTTATCAGTGTACAGTGTACATGTGTGTTCAAATACAACAGCCAGTTTTGTCTATGAACAAAAAGGTCATGCAGCTATCATTTCAATTATGGGCTACAGTTTGATTAAGAAGCATAACATACCAAAGTATATTTCTGCCCAGATCAAAAATGTTTGCATAACTGTACTTCATTATTATACTTAAATATTATTTTGCCATACTTATACCTTATTTGAGTATTATTAAAATTGAATATTAGGGCAGCACGTTGGTGTAGTGGTTAGCACTGTCACCTCACAGCAAGAAGGTCCTGGGTTCGATCCCCGGGTCACCCAGGGTGCCTTTCTGTGTGGAGTTTGCATGTTCTCCCCGTGAATGCGTGGGTTTCCTCCCACAGTCCAAAGACATGCAAATTAGGTCTACTGGCCATAGGTGTGAATGCGAGCATGTGTGGCTGTTTGTCTGTGTTGGCCCGTTGGGTGTCAACACTGGAGCTGGTGGCTCCAGCTTCCCCGCGACCCAGACGGATAAAGCGGTATAGATAATGGATGGATGGAATATTGAATATTTGTACTTAATTAAATTAAAAAAAAAGGTCTCTTCTCTCATCGAGTATATGCTATATATCAATTTATCTCTATTTAGAATCCCATCAAGTTCATAAATGTATTATCAAGAATCATGTCAACTCATCATCTGCTTTGACTTTCTCATGCTACAGAATGTAGCAAATGATAGAGCTAGCTGTGTACATTTGAATATGGATAAGCTAACAGACTGCAGTATCGACCTTGAGGATGAGCACCCCAGGCCCTACTTCAGTAAAATGTTTCAGTAGAATCGTCTAAAATGAGGCTGCTCCTTTGCCTCTCTAGAAATCATGAACTCTATCTAGTTTGCATGTTGAGGTAAGTTTGGCTTAATTTGCTAACATTAGCCTGTTTTCTTTGCTAATGCCATTGAATGCCATACATTTGCTAAGCAGCAAGTCAAATGCTAGTTATTGGTCAATACTTAACCTTATATTTTACTTCTGATTAATTCATTATCAAATTACGTAGCATTAGTCATGCATATAACCAGCAAACCTACAGAGTGTATGATGTTTTCAGGCAAAATGGTATAGTTGCTTTAAAAAAAAAACAGTTTTCATTTCAAACAGTTTGTTTTCATATGAAAATATGACATTTAGCTTATTTTTATTTACCTTATAAAAGTGGTAACTTTTTGTCCATTCACTCAAGTATAATTTGTCAGCAATATTTCAACTCCTGTATTTCACATTTTGAAAAAAAAACACAACAAAATGATTAGCTAATACAGAAAACTCTTCAGTGGAGCATCTCATTGACTTGGGGGCACTCAGAAGAGGTATGAAGTTATGACAATTACAACAATTACACAAATCCAGTCCAGTGTTCAGAGTTTTAAATCACTGGTCAGATTCCTATTTTTTTAATCCCACTTCACACAGCAGACACCATGTGAGTGTGAATGAACAGGTTTGAGTGTGCTCAACATGAGTATTAGACTATATTAATCAGAATGCAGGCCAAAGGTCTTCTGAAGATTTTTTCAATTGTGAGAACCATAGCACTAACATTTTTCAAACAACACTGCAAATCAGATTAATACTCCCTAAAATACAAAGATTTAGAGTTTTTAATTCGGGTCAAATTTCAGTTGTTTTGTGATTAATTTCCTGTTCATGCAAAAGGGGCTTTAAACTTAGAAGAGGATGAAAGCAGTTTATGACAGCATTATTCATTGCTCATTGGGCTTTATTTTTGATAAGATAGCTTGGCTTGAGAACGTGCGTCTAGGAGAGAATGACACCCCGCTGTAATTGTGACTAATTGTGTTGTGCGACTCTGTCACTGTACATTTAGAAATGCTTTGATATGGTAAAAAAGCCCATCAGGCTTTATTAGACATCTGACAAAGTAAGAACATTTACTTTGTTATCAAACTTCACCCCATGAAGCCTGTAGTTATTCTGCCCAGGAGTACAGTGATCATAGGGCAGTTAGCATAGCTAATATCAGTAATCTTTAAGTACTCAAGCATACTTAATTAGTGTGTTTCAATCAGATCAAATAGGCAGCAAGATAAGAATTGACCCAATTGTAAATGCAGTACCTTTAATTTGGCCAAAGTTGGATTTATTCTTCTCAGTCTAGGCAATCCCACAAGTCTGTTCACCTCAGCACAGCAAGCATTAAAGTTTCAACTGAGAAGCATTTTTATATGCTCTGTAATGGAATCACTTGTTTCCTCGTCAGCTTGGTTATTTACTATTTATTTAAGAGATATAACAGTGTTCATAGATATGTCCATATGTCTTGCGAGTGTCATAATATGTTTCATCATATCTATGGTTATCAAGCCATAGTTTGCACAATTATACTACCTGGATTCTACTGTGCGAGTTCACGTTAGCGTATTTTAAGTTAGGAATAAAACATGACAGGGCTTGCTGTTATAGGAAAATAATCAACAATAGGCAGATACTGTTACCACCAAGATGTTTTTAATTACAGCACATCCAGCGTTTTTATTTAGAGTTTAATTTAGTGTCAAGTGGTTTGTTCCTCTACTACAACAGCAATTTGCCAGCAAATATATATTTTTTTAAAGTTACATTTTGTTGTGGAACATCTGGAAGACAGTTACTTTTCCTGTTATCATTTATATTATAACAGCTTTAAACAGTTAATAAGCTTACGGAGAAAGCCCTCTGGCCTTGAGAATATCCATGCTGGGAAACTTACTGAAAAAGATACCTGAGACTTCTTCCATAAATTTTGATGTCTCATTCATTGTTTCAGTTTATTTGAATTATTTTAATTATTTAAATTTGTTTCAATAAATTGTTTCATTGTATCAATTTTTCATTAAATAACTGCTTTTAAATTTTATTTTTATTTATTTAAAATCTCTTTTTAATTATTATTAGACATTGGTTTATTATAATATTTTGTTTATAATTCATTTAGAAGGCCTTGTGAAGTAGCCATTATAAACAGTTATGATGACAGTTATTAAAACAATAATGTACTAATGGTAACATGTTAACAATATTAGAATGTACTCATTACTACAAACCAATGATTTGAATTACAGCACTCCTGCTAGGGCTGCTTTTATAGAAAATAATCAACATTTTCTAAGAACTGGATTTAAGGATTCAACAGTGCTATGCTATAAACCCTAATAATACCATTATTTTACTATTGTGCTTTATGATAACCTGCTTATTACATATTTTATATTGCCATGGCTTTAATATGGAATGGTAATGATGGTTGTTATACCATGACATTACAATAGTTTTATTATGGTATTTATTTCATCTGTTATGGTACTCTTATGACATTACCATAGGTGGCTATACAGTTAAAAGTCATGGACTTGATATTAGGTTGATTAATCATATGCAAGGAAGAGCTAGTTTTTGGGGGTTGTTTTTCTAATATGTTGTTCCCCCTTCTTATTCTCCGAAATGTATGTTTTTTTATAGTTTGCAGGAATACAATACGCAATGAAGCAACAATCTTCAGTCTGCAGTTGGAAGACTGATGGAATAAAGGAAAATAATTTGCAATTATTCTGTGCTTTGTAAAAGACAAGGAATGCAAAGAGTCAGTCACTGTGACAGAGTGAACAGGTGCAATAGCACGAGTGAGGAGGAAGAAGGAGAGGGAAGAAATGGTCAGAAAAATATAAAAAGCTAGAGAGATGCCATGCTAGCATGGAGAGATGAGAAGAGGGAAGAGGGTCAGATGAAGAAACAGAAATAGAGGGGGAGAGAAGAAAGGCGGAGGTGAAGAGTATGTGAGAGAGTGAGAGAAAGAGAAGAGCGATGGAGTGAAGAGGAGAATAGGAGAGAGAGAGAGAGAGAGAGAGAGAGGTTAATAGCAGGCAGAGGGCTCAGGGCTGATAGAAATGCAGAGCGCGTCTGGAGCCTGGCGTTCGGTGATGGGCTGGAGCTCAGATCTGGCGCACGCTATAAAAGAGCTCATTGAAAATAATTCAGAGTGACGGCTGTGCAGGCCCAGAAACAGGAGGCAGAGAGAGAGAGGGGGAGAGAGAGAGAATGGACTAGAGAGATCAGGCTGAGCAGAGAGAGAGATGGAAGTATGGGAGCAGAGGAGGGGAGGGTTGGTTTGTGGAGAAGATAAGCTGAGCAGGAGGGGAGGTACAGTGTGGACATGGTTTATAATGCACAGCTGAGCGGACACATGACAATGATAAGGAATAAGTAAGTAATGTAAGGGGAAAGTAAACAAAAACACAGAAAAGCAGAAAAAAGGAAGGACTGTACAATGGTGCCTGTAGAATCTACTGCAAACCTGAACTATAAAAACAGGCAAATTAGATGCAATCCAAAGTCAGGAAGTCAAACACTGCACAATTAATGCCTTAGCCAGTGAAAATATCTTGTTAAAAATATCTCGATATATATATATGTACTGTATGTATATAAAGGTAAAAATCCAAAATTCTAAAATGTCTCATTATGAGATTACTCTAGAAGAAATTTGAGTATTGGTTTATTTCTTGGACTTTTTATATGGATTCATTTTGAAATTATCTTATTCTATACGCAGATGGTTTTGCTTCTTTCTAGAAATAAAAGCTTAAAATAAGTAAAATGATCCGCCACATCCAAGTTTGGAACATGAACAGGTGATGTTTTTCAACCTTGCCCAAAAACTGCCCACTGTAGCCTTAGAATGCTGTTCTTGGCTGACAGAAGCAGAAGCTGATGTGATCGGTTGATGTTGTAAGGAAACAGCGGCAAGGAAAAACTCCCTGAGATGACAAAAAGAAGAAACCTTGAGAGGAACCAGACTCAAAAGGGATCCCATCCCCATTTGGGTCACACTGTATAGTGCAATTACAATTAATTGCAACAACCATGGTTGTAATAGTGGTTACCTGAGTAATCATAGCCTTCTGGTCAGCGCAAATCAGTCAGGCTACTGTCATCCTCTGCATTGCAGAATTACTGATTATTGGATGTTTTTAGTTTTTTGCACCTTTCTGTGTATACTGAAAAACCTTCTAACCACCCTGTCTGGCATCAGCACACATGTCATGGTCAAAGTGACTGAGATCACATTTCATTCTGACGTTTGATGTGAACATTATCTGTAGCTCTTGATCTGTACCTGCATCATTTTATGCTACATGATTGTATTGATTGTATGCTACATGACTGATTGGATTACTGCATGAATCAGAAGGTGTACTACTCATGATGCAGTAAACAAAAATAACAAATTATTTTCAAATACCATGACAGTTTTATAAGTAAAACCGAGTCATCATTTTTGCTCGATAGTAACAGTGCTTGGTGAGTTTGAAAGTTTAAATATTATTTTATCTCACCTATGCTTATATAGTGATGTAGTAAAAATTCAGAAGTTTAAAAGCATGAAAAGGTCATTTAAGTTTGATAGATTAAAAAAAAACAATCATTTGTTTGTATCCAGTGATTGATATTGATAAATCATGCACAATGTAACCAGATTCATAAACAAACTAGATTTTTATATTTAAGTTCATTTTGGCCATTTTCTGGTCTTTAAATATGTTTGAGATATGAGATCATTAGATCTCACCTTGATGTTCTATTTTCCACACACAATTTGCTGGGTGGAAGAATTTAAACCTCTGAAATTTTTTCTCCAACCCCTTCTGTCATTACAATGAGCAAATCATTTTGCATTTCTGGACTTTTTGCATTTCTCAGAGCAGCAGTGCAGTCTCCATGTCAGTGCTGTTTTCTAGAGCGTTCAGCCATTGCACACAGATGTAAGACCGCCAACTATGAGAGGGAGTGGCTCCCTGCTTCACCCAGCCCCACTATATTAATGTCAACTTGTGGACCTCTTTTAAACTGTGCAAAGCTCATTCCAGCCAAAGAGATGTCGTTTACACTAGCGACGGTGCTTAAACACACAGCAGAGCCACTGAGAGGCATTCGAGGGGTAATGGGGCTTGCACGGGTGCCAGAGAAGAGCTAGGGGTTTCCAGCAGGACTGCATCCAGCTGAGGTTCCCATACCAAGCTTAAAATCACAAAACTTGCACATTTTTTGTACCCACACCAACAGCGTATATGCATAATTTATCCACTGAATAGCAGATGAGACTCGTATCTATGCTTTGTATTGCTCCTGCAAAGGTCGACTTTGAAGACATGCAGCCTTTTACATCCTCTTCAGAATGTCCAGAGTAGTCTGAATGCACCGAACACCGAGTTCAGAGCACCGTGATGAGATATCGAACCACCCTGTGCAGTCCATCACACTATGATTTATAGGTGATCCTCTCTGGAACTGGAACAGTGAGCTCCTATTCCACTGAGGGACAGTGGAGCAAAAATTTCATCCAAACATTTCTCGAAGTTTTAGCTCAACTTTAAGTTTAAGTAGTGGAATTGAATTAAGCACCACAGCAAATCAAATCAGTAAGCCGTATTCCGAGAGTCTGTGAACAACGGAGCCTTGTATTTTTTTTAAAGGCTTGCTATCTCCAACTTGAATCAAATCTAATAAAAAATGTCTGATTCTCAATCGCTGATCAATTTAGCATGCCTCTGGACATCGTGGTAAACGTCTAGAAAGTCATTTTCTGGCATATTAATGTTTACATCCAATCAGCAGAATGCGGGGCAGTCTAATTAAGTCAATCAGATGCCGGAATGTGCAGAAAATGAGAAGTTCACCTGGAGACCTCAGACAATTGATCACTTCAGACCCTCTTCACTCAATTGTTTCTTGACAGCACTTCAGAGCCTGTGAATTAGCACAGCTACATATGGTGATTAAAAAGCCATTTCTCCCATCAAAAAGAGCAGCTACCTAATTGTGGGCAAATGGAAGAGGTCTACACTAATGGTTACATTGCATGCTGCATCACTGCACCGTTTTAGCCAATTTTCAGAGTGTAAAAACATGGAGGTATCAGTACCATAAAAGAGTAAAAAGAGATTTTTTTCCACAATTATAAATGGTATTAAAAAAAGTTTGTTGTAATATCAGTCTAACCGTTCAACATTTTCCTTATTTATATTATTTGTATGGCTTGTGCTTTCTTTGTGCATGCAATTATTTTCCCCAACCTTTTCTTCTGTATTTGGTTTTCACAATGGTTATTCTATAGAGGAAGATAGAGCCTGGCTGAGACATTTTGTGACTCCAAGGCACAAAAAAGTCCAAACACAATGCACACACACACACACACACACACACACACACACACACACACACACAAAGCCAGCCTGGCTGTTATCTGCCTCGGTCTCTGTACACCACCTTCCTCATTCTCTCCCTTTCTCACTGTTTCGTCCAAACTAGCCTTGCTCCTTGCTTCCATCGGCCTATGAAAAATCAGCAAATAAAAAGTTACATTAACCCCGCGCCGACCTTTCCCACGTAATACACTGCAGCATGATGGGGTGGTGGGGGAGCTTCATCGAAAAGCTGTCACTCTCCACCATCCCAAGCACTGCCTGGGGAACATTTACCGGATAATTAATATATTAAATGCATGAAAAATAGTTACACAGGGGCCTCTCGTCAGCTCTTCCCCAGCACGAGGGGAAGAGGGATACAGCCTGTGAACCATCAATATACAAGCATCCCCTTTCAATGGGCCATCATAAAAACTGCTCATAATTTTATGGCTTCATTCACAGCCCTCGCTGTAAAGGAAGGCCATATTTCCTCGTAATTCACTGGCTCTCTCTCGGCTTTTATGATTTGGCGGTTTTAAGCTGCCGCCCGCCGCAATTATAAGGTGGTCCTCACTTTTGTGTGAAGGACATGCAGGGGTCAGTGGCCAGCACCATGACTAAACAGGACAAGAGGGCAAAAACTAAGCTTAAAAAAAAAAACGTAAAAATACCCAAGCCACTTTTTGTAGAATCATATATACTGAAGCCCTTCATATTTCTGAAGAGAAAAAAATACACTCCTGCTCTGACCAAGCAGTTTATTGTACTCTATAACAAATAGTAGCTGCCAGTACACCTAAAACAAAATAGATCAATCCGAAAGTAAACAAAAGCAGGATAGAGAAACTACTCCTAATCAGGAAAACGTGAGTATAAGTGTGTTGATCATTCTTATCAGGATTTGTATATGACGCATGTATATGAAGTCTGGTGTACCTGTTCTTATTCACCAGCAATGCCTGAATTGGATTTCCTTTGTCTGAGGTAAAAAAAAAAAAAGTCCATCTGATTTCTGAAATGAAAATAAACATTGCTTATTATGTTGGGTTTTTTTAATGGGAAAAAAAATCAAGTTTACTAGCAGCGTTCCTCCTGTAGTCTATAATTAAACTGCTCTCAGCTATTTTCATGGAACATTACCTTGAGTCATGTGATTATTATTATCGTCACCCAGACACAGATGAACAAACACACGGACAGACGTGCAGACAGACATGCACTCATGAACATAATAAAAAGACAAAAGGTGTGTGCAAACTCTCTGTCTTCCTCAACCAGAGCAAACATGCTCACGTAAGACAAATGGCTTTGCACTGAAATGAGAAATGGGACTGCATTGCACTGAGCAGCTGCTATAAGCACAGAGAGAGGAAGGGGGGAAAAAACGCTGGAGTCGTACAGAAATATTTATTATGAGTGAATATCAACACTATGGTTAGCACATTTCACAAAGTACACACACTTCTATTTGAGGAAGGGAGGGGAAACAGCATCTCTTTAGGAAAGCATAAAAACCTACACTTATTCTCTTTAAGCATGCCAAATAAATAAATAAATAAATAAACGGAGCCCCTCACAATGCCCTTTCACTCATACAAAATCTTGTCTGAGCCTATCCATTATCAAGAAATATCCCCCTGAGACCCTGCCGTTATTAATAGTGTTATTCATTAAATATTACTCTTGTCAAAGGGGAAGCATAATACTGGCCTGGAGACAGGAGCCCAGATCCAGGAGTAAGCCGAATTAATTTTCTGGAGCAAACGCCCCGTTTCCGCAAATGACATTCTGTACCGTTAGCATTTTAAATGTGACACAAATGGCACTCAACACAATTTAAAATCCAAACAGTGGCTCTGAGTGGCCCTGGCATATGGTCTAGCTATGCCTCTGAGTGGAACACTCACCAAAGCAAAGGTCAGCGTGGTGCCAGCACACGCTCTTTCCCAAGGCTGGCTCTCTCTCAACATGCTCCATGAGAATGACTTATGCGCAATAACATTCAAACACATTCCTCTAGCACACTGGCAAAGCACAAAATGAATGCAGCAAAATGGAAAAGACTCAGTGCCCTGAATGACCAGAGAAACAGAGAGGGCCACAGTGCACTCAGGGCTTTTTTCAAGCCTGTCGCTATGCTGTAGTATAGAGCTGTTAATGATCAAAACTGATTAGTGTGCATAATTACCTTTTCTGAAGTTAGATCCATTCAGATTCATTTCGTTTTCAGGATGAAGATTTTAAAGACAGGCGGTGGGTGGTGCAGTGGTTAGCTCTGTCGCCTCACAGCAAAAAGGTCCTGGGTTCGATCCCCGGGTCACCCAGGGTGCCTTTCTGTGTGGAGTTTGCATG
>JAQQZX010000003.1:7993255-8004135 GCA_030068355.1 Notoglanidium maculatum
TGACCCGGGGATCGAACCCAGGACCTTCTTGCTGTGAGGCGACAGTGCTAACCACTGCACCACCGTGCCGCCCCGTAATTAGGACTAGATAATTTTATTGGTAATGTCTGTTGGTTGATACTATCTTAGAACTATAATAACTATTATACCAATCCACTGTGAAATTCTTGACTCTGATTGATCAGAAGGTGTTGATTAATTCGATATAACAGCAGTTCTGAGAGTAGTTCTGACTGCAATACAAATCATGGGTTTATATTAAAGCTCTCATTTTAATTTGTTATTGTTTCTGTAGTAACAACTTATTCACAGTGCAGATGCTCCAGTTATCAAAGCATTTGCAACAGTCACAGGTGAAGCTGTTCCTTTAAGTTTTCCACCAGGAAAAGTCTTCATGGCAGAGGGCTTTGTGCTTTGCGGTTTCTTGTTAACATGACTCTTCTTCCTTTTTCATATTAACTTGAAGAAAACTAAGGGAATGTAATTACAAGTAAGAGAATAAAAGAATTAAACACTTTGTGATGTTCTTTTATGGGAAAAGAATTAACTTCCGAGTGGAACCTGTAACCTGTCTTTGATTATTTTCCTGTAACAGCTTACAGCTTTTTACAATACGACTAAGCACATGTTCATCATGATTATAAATCATACACTTTTATATGTATTGTTTACTAATTCATATTTTTTCAAGTCAGCACAAATATTTTATCAAATGCTGAGGGAAATTATAAAAAGATGAATATGAAATTCTGTAAACAATCAAAATAACATCACTATCTATCTCTATCTACAGGTAGCTTTGAAAACTTCAGAAGGTTTAAAGTTTGGTCTGTGTGTGAAATCTACACCATGATGACTTCCACTGCGGTTGCACATGACTCTAAAAGTCATTACAGAAGCTTCAGAATGTGTGTCAGCAACAAACAATAGCCTGCCACATATGATAAAAACAAACTGTAATTTGCCTCAAAAATGCCAAACCTATTATTTAATTAATTCTGCAAACATTCCATCATTCATTAAGATCTAGTGCCCAGACTCTGCTCTGAAGAAAGGCAATCAAAAACTGTAGCCAAACATTCTTGGCTAGCAGCACATAATAGCCTTATAATTAAAACGGGCCTTTAATCAGGGCTAAAGCGGAATATTTATTTGTTTCTATTTAGTCCTTAAATGGCATAGCTAATGTATTCAAGTCTAATGTCATAGAGGCAGAGGTTGATTTGTCTTTCCATCCTCCTTTACATATTCACAAGTGACGGGGGGAAAAACATGTTCGTCTTGTAGCCAAACTGCCGAGCAAGCATGGAGCACATACAATGCAGAGTGTAGGTGATCCTGGAGAGCCAGCAATAAGCAGGCCTAATCCTGTTGACTAAGAATGGGCACAGGGAGCCATGCCAGGATGCGAAGAGAGCTCGGTTTGTTGAATGCGCTGGGGAAATCCTCGTTGTGGCACGGTGGCCCTCAATAAGCATCCTATGCTGCCAATGGGCACCAGTGCTAGGCTGGCAAACCTAACAATCAACAACCCGTCTCCTCCCTCCCACCTCTCCCTGAGCATGTCCAGGCCAATTTTCCCTCTCCAACTTGGAAATGTGGGGTTTTCATAAATTATTACATTAGAATAGAGTTGCAAATTGACTGCAGGATCTGTTTGCGGTCAAGTTTTATTTTCTTGTTTTTGCCATGCAACCTTTTGGTAATGAACATCCACTAAACTTAAACATTCTCACAAATATAAAATATATAATAACCATAATACCTTTAAGTAAATTCATAGCTAGTTCTCAGTAATTCTACTCATTCTGACTGAGTTTTAACTCGTGCTAGAAGGCAATGGAAGTTCAGTAGTGAGTGAACAGGCCACACAAGCTGTTGAACCTCCATTACGGAGAAATGCCACAATATTATTAGAGACATGTGACATTTCTGCTTTGAGAGACAGCCTCCTATTGTTCCTCAGAGTGTATATGTCAGTCTAATACCCTTAACTCTCGACTTGACTAGCAGCTCAGTGTCATATGCACGCCCATTCAATACACTGCAGAGCTGTACTGACTTAATGCCAAGCTTCTATTAGTCCTGTAAAGATTTTCTTAAGTCATTACAAGAGTGTCACCAGTTAATGAGATGACAGAGATTATAGTGATCTAGAGAAGCACAAAAGACATTATTATGAACCCCCTCCCTCTTTTTACTCAAAGTTTCCTTTTTTCATGGTTCTCTCCTCAGAAATGATTGAATATTAGCCGATTAATCAGCTCTGCCGCAGGTTAAGAGAGCTAAACGACCGAACAGCTTCCTCTGTGCCCACCAGGCCACGGCACGGCCATTAGGACAGAGGGATATGGGCAGGGGAATGAAGGTCCTCGGGGGCTTGTAAGTGGAGCTGCCTGTTCCCCAGCAGCCCTATAAAGTCATTACTCCCTCTCCCTGCTTGGCCTTTATGAGCTGTGTCCTGATGGCCTAACAGACAGACCAGCACCTTCACTCTACTGACTGTAGATCAGACATTCTGCCTGGCAGACACTGGGATGGGCCAAGAACATATGAGCGCCTAAACTAAACCGAACGCCTGGTGATTGGTCTGTCCCGAGTTTACAGCACCGATCAGGAAACTCCAAGGCACTGAAGGAAATTTGCACTGAGCTACCCATTCAATGTTCCATCTCACAGCTTTCATGCCCTGAGCCAGAATGTCATGGCACTGGTTCTAAGGAGCTCTCGTGGACTGGAAATGGTGGACTACAGCAAGACACCTAAACAAACTTTTTTAACAAATCAGCCATGCTAGTCAGATCCTGAAACAAGCAGCAATATTCAGCAGGATTTTCCTTTTTTTTTAATGGATCTGCCTGGCCAACTACAACTTACAAGTAAAGACTCATAGAGGGAGTGGTTAGCAGCAAATTTGGCCCCATACCAGTCAGGAAATAGGGCCATATGGCCATGCCACACAAAAAAGGTCCATACTACAGAAAATAGGATGTGATGCGTTTAGGAAAACAGGACCTCGTATGAGCCAGAGAGATAGAACCCTGTACAAGTGCCAGACAGAAAATAGGACCATTCATCAGTAAGAAAATAAAACTGGCTACTGCTCAGAATATAGTACCCAACAGTCAAATAAAATGACATACACCATACATCCACTGTTCTGCTAGAGAATTGGACTGTAATGAGGTCCATGTAGGGTGTGCACTAATTTACTGGTGTAGACTGTAAGAAACTCACCTGCAAGAGTTCAACCACACTGCCTGTGTTAGTGTAAGTAAAGACAGAATGATCAGCATCTGTGGGCTTAGTGTATGAAATCTGCTGCTTGTCAAGCAAACATCAGTATCATTGAGTGTGTGTGTGAATGTGTATGAGTTTACACTTGCAAAGGAATATTAATTGTGTGTGTGTGTGTGTGTGTGTGTGTGAGTGAGTGAGTGAGTGTGTGTGTGTTTTGGGGACAGCCCGAGGCCCGGCAGATGTGAGCAGATGTCAGAGTAAGTGAGCAGGGAGTTGGGAGAGAGAGAAATGTGCCGGGCCAACGCTCTAATTTACGCATGAGTGGCGCTGCACCACAGATATTTACATTTAAATTGATGTTTCAGATACTTAATTAAAGACGTGGACTGGGCTCTTCTGGTCGCCGGCAGTTTCTTCCTCATCCTCCTCCTCCTCGCCGAAGCCAACAGACCACTCACTGGAACCTAGAGCACTTTCCCAAGCCCATGTGAATATTTTACTAGAGTCACTTTAATGACAATGGTCCCAGACCTCTTTATGGTAATTTGGGAGAACATTGCTGAAGACACAATGCCCCCTGGTGGATTCTAACTCCACCCCTAGTTAAGCAACACTGCTGTTACTAATGTCACACAAATGTCAGTTTTTTCTTAAAATTTTCTATTGTTCGCCTGTCTGCTCTGATGAAGACCCAGTGTTGCCCAGAGAAGAAAAAAGGGAGGGGGGGGAGCTATTATATTAATACACTGGGCACATAGTCTGATGATGAGGCAGCTCCTGCGGGGCCAAAGCTATAATGCAGTGGCACTCCAACCCTGATGAACTGTAGTCCCAGCATGTCTCACTGGTCTCCTGCTTTGGCCCTCCAAGGGGCCCATGGCAGCCCACAAGACATCCTCCTCAACCACTTACTCCCAAACAGCCTTTTAATAGAGTTTAAAAGAGGATTATTAACATTACCTGCTAATTATGTTAAGGACCTAATTAGAGAAAACGGAAAAAAGGCCTTTTTTGGTCTAATTAGGTTTTCTTTTTAAGTACACTGATAACCAAGGGAATGCCAAGATCTCTGTAGAAATGAGAGTGCAATGAGCCAGTGAGAGGCTCCTTCGGAAAAGAAGTTAACCCTCTCATCAGCAGAGCTGACTCTATTAACGGCGTCCTGGCAGAGTGCAATTACCACCCAAATCGTTTATTTAGGATGTGTTTATCTGGAGTGGGCTGCATCATTTAGCGCATTATAAACTCAATGCTGGTTTCATTAGCGATTACAGTCAGTGGGTGGTAATACCTGCTTGGTACAGCCAACTGAGGACTGATGCTATCAGAATGCAGACAAATTACATGGACGGGACCTCATTTTTTAGGAGCCCATCACAGTTCCTACTGTTTGTTCAACTCCTTGCAAAAAATCTTCAGGATTTTCAACATGCTGAAGCTTGTATTCAAAAGCTTGATTCCAGGTACCTGTCTGAGAGGAGACAAACACATATGCAAAAAAAAAAAAAGGAAAAAGAAAAAAATCAGCAGTATTATACAGCCAAAATCCACAGGAAGAGTGCTGAATGTTGTTTATGATACTGTCCTTTAGGGTGTGCAATATTAACTAAAATATAATATCATGCGGCATGATACATGATATGAATCAACAAAAATAGGTTTGCTCATAAACTGACATTGTATTGAAAAGGAGAAAAAAATGCCTTTGGAAAACACACTTGGAGTAAAATGACTAAGGCAAAAACTTCCTCTCTACTTGAATAAGTCTCAAAATATTCCCACTAATAGAATCTCATTAAAGCTGGAGCTGACGCTTTGCAAAACCAGAATCCACCAATCCCACTCCTTATAGCAAATCAGTGATGGACCCAATGACAACTCACACTTACAATTTCATCTGATGCACATATCATTGTGGCAACAACTCACCCAAAACAGATTCACATCTCAAGCCAAAGCTCAATCTGAAATTGTAACATATTGTAGCTACACCTCTGAGCTACACCCTGAGACTGAATGTTTACAGCTAGGCCAAATTCAATCCAAATTTAAAATGCTAGTTGTATTTGGGTCAGGTTTTTTGTTTTTTTATTCCGAAGTCACTTTTTTCCCACAATACATCTGCCATTGCCATTGTGTCTAAACCATATGTGACCCAGATTTCTCTGCTATCTCAGGCCCTTTCTATCTTTAATGACACTGATATCAGTGCTCTGGATATTAGCCAATAATGCATACTGATTCTACACAAATGTCCTCCTAGAAACTAGACCTGCTTTCTGAAATCCAGAGAAGTTGCATACTGTATATTGTGTATTGTACTGTATATTTCTGTATATTAGAGGTCAATATGTAGCCACTATATTGACCTCAATGTCAATGCTCACTATCAGATTAGTACATCGTTACCAAAAACTTTATTACACATGTAACATTTACTAAGACACCACTCATTTATAGATTTTATTATCCTTTTAAACTACATGCAACAGAGCTCGCTGTCTAAGAGAGGAAGATTACAGGTACCTATTAGTGTGTATCTTGACATTTACGAGTCCTTGATTGGGGAAAGGGGAACCTGCCAGTTTCTCAGTTGGAGGCATTGGACATCTCATGGCTAATCATGGTCTTTGAGTCATGATATAATTTACAATTCCAAAATAAAAAGCATTGTTATCTGAGAAAAATACATTCGATTCTATTTTTTATTTTTTTTGCTTTGAATGTATTCCTCTATTCCATATGCCACAGAGAAACTATGAAACTTTTATTAATTAGAAATAAAAATCAATTTTACCAGCAGTTTAACTACAGGTAATATAGACATACATTATTTCATATATAAAAAAAATCAATGATAATGTAGAAGGCATGTCAGCAAAAAGAAAATAAATATATAAATAAGAGATTGTAGGACTGCAGAGTAATACACCATTTATAATACCATTTATAATTCATGAAGTATAGCATGTTATCTAGAGCAGCTGTCCTTTAATAAAATCACAGGTATGCTACCTGTTTAGTGAATTAAGAAGTATTGTATCTGGATCTAAGTCCACAATTTTTAAACATAGTGTCATGAACAAAAAAGGAACGCTCTGTAAGCCGGTGCAGATGCTCAGTGGATTAAAATACAAAAGGAAAACAGCATATTCTGGATAGTAATGACAAACCTGCACAGTGCAGTGTTAGGAAAGTTAGTCAGGAAAGTGCGCTCTGAAATTTACTGGCTGTTACAATGATGCTGGCAATGTTTTATATAAGGGACTAATGGGAAAACTGAATACCAACCAACTTACATTTCTCTTCATGAACATTTTCAACATAGACAGTAAGCACATACACTTTACTCATCAATTTTAGCAAAAAACAAAATTATTGTGCATTTTTTTAAAGTTGAGAATTGCCATGTAGTTATTGAGATTAATACTTACAGCATTCATACTTTAATGTTTGTTTACAATAATGGCACATTGTGCTGTATTTTTAAAACATGTGCAGTCTGCATTTCACAAGGCCACATTTTGGAAGAGTATATATGCTAAATAAAGAAAATAAGAAACTGCTGAAATGAACAATGAGAAATAAGACAACCCTCTGATTTTGTGTAAATGGTGTCATTTAATGGTGTCATTGTGTTTGTTAATGTTGTTTTTATTTTTGTGAGGTGACCTTGAGTCTCTTTATTATTATTATTATTATTATTATTATTATTATTATTATTATTATTATTATTATTATTATTATTATTATTATTAAATGTGAGTCACAGCCCTGATTATCTCATAAAAAAAAAACTATAAGTCAAGCCATAGTATAACAGACTAGCTAGCAAACATAATTTACCTAGTTATGTTAATATTACCTGGTGTTGTCTAGCTTTATCTCCAGTTTAATCATATTGCATTTACCCTGCTTTACAAAATTTATTAAAGTAATGCCTTTTTTTAATCAAAGCACTCAAAGCACAGAGTGACAAAATAACTGAAGAAATGAATATATTGAGTCAGGTAAAAGTTTTCGGTGACCATTTTTATAGTCAAATTTGTGATACTGTGTATTTACTGTATTATTACTGTAGTTGTACAACATGGTGCTTTTTTTTTTTAAACTGTCAGTACTGTAAATATTTTTTGAGAATACCAAGCAGGCTACAGAATCAAACTGTAAAACACATGTAAAAAATTATACTGGATTGAATACAATGTTTTAGTGTAGAAATCACAGAAATTCTTCCCAGTGTGTATATTATTTAATAGGACTATATACCTAAATGTCTGGTCGCACAGTCATATGAGAGCAAACATTTTTTGGGCCTTGAGGGGCCGTGGAAGGCTCCTGGAGTGTAGCACGTTTAATGGACCGGCACAGGGGAACCAAAGCGCGCATTCAAAATGTTTACTGTTTGCTCAGCCCAACCCAGGCCAGGAAAGACAAGATGAATTTGATGGCTAATGTAAAAATAACAGACAATCATAAATCATGGAAGTGGGAGTAAGTCGATGATGAGAGTTAATCAATACGGGGCCTGATTTTGCCATTGTGCCGAATGGCACTCCATTTATTACCACAGACTTTGAGGAGAAACATTATTCACATTAGAGTATGCATGGAGCCACAGGAGAGGGTGCTTAGTCACTATAGCAGCATAGCGCTTGGAGCCTGCCCAAACAGCAGCCATCATCCTCATGTGCACTTCTGAGCTCTCTAAGGAAAAAAAAAGATAAATTCCAGAGCCAAAAAAGCTTTATGGTGCTCTTCATTGTGTTAACTTATGGGATCCAAGGACCCATCACAAGAGCCGATTGCATTCTCCATTGTAAAAAGGTGAAATTAAAAAAAAAAAGTTTCTTTCTGTAAGATGTTGTGTCTAAAAGCAAACAGAGCTACATGATTTGAGTGGGCCTGGCTGTAGCTCTCGAGGGAAATTGGACCAAGGGAGAGCAAGCTGATTTACTCTAGGCTCACTCCGTCTGCCTGATGCGCCACAGGCAAAGAGGCGATGCAGGGCTGTACACCACCAATCTGTTTCCCTGAACACTAAAGGACAGAGCTGATGCACAGGAGCCAGGGTGATACCTTACCTCCTTCATCTTGGGGTTCCTTTCACTCGGCTGCTGCTTTCCCATGCGGCAGTCATTTTTCCTCTGTCTCCCAATCCCCTGGTTGGAGCGGGATGTATGGCTTTATTTCAGCTGTGCTGGAGTTTCATTGGATTTCTATTGCTCTGAAACAGGAGAGCATATTTGAGATTCATCAAGAGCCAATTTCATTCAGGATTCATGAAGTCTGCATCAGTCAGAATGCCAATGTAGGTTGAGGTCTGTGTGGCCTACATGTGGGGCACATTATGGTCTTCTAGTTCAGGAAGATATATCTTAGTCTTTAAGATACCAACTTTCATTTCCTTCTCATATTTATAAATTAGTACTGAGATACTAAATTGTATCTTCTACCTTGTTCTGAAAGTATCTGGAGTAATGAATGGAAGTAATGTATACGGTGTTATAGATATAGATCATTATTTGCCTGATAAAATCATGATAAATTTAAAAACTTGACAACACCTGCAAAAAAGCATGTATGGAGGACTGTGTCATTGTTTGTTTTGCATGCTTGCTTTAGTACTACTTGGGGTGTTTCAAGGTAAAGATTCAAAATGCCATATAGTCTATTTATCCATCCATCCATCCATCCATACCACTGATCCTTTAGGGTTGCGGGAAGCTGGAGTCAATGCCAGCTGACTTTGAATGAAAGGCAGGATACACCCTGGGCAGGTCACCAACCTATCACAGGGTTAACACAGAGAAAAACAACCATTCAAACTCACTTTCACACTTATGGGCAATTTAGAGTAGCCAGTTGACCTGATCTGCATGCCTTTGGACTGTGGGAGGAAACCGTAGTACCCAGTGGAAACCCATGCAGGCACATGTAAATTCCACACAGAAAGGTCCAAGTTGCCCGGCAGGTTTGAACCCAGAAGCTTCTTGCTGTGAGGCGACAATGCTAAACACTGCACCACCGTACCACCCATGCCGGGTAGTATTTATGCAAATTGATTAATTATGCACTCACACTGCGATTTAGTAATCCTGAGTCACTTCAGGATTGGTGATAGTGTGTGCAAATTAATACAACTGAGGGGCAGGCATTCGAAATGTGGACGTGAATTCCTGCTAGTTGAAGACAAAATAATACCATTTACTAAACTTTAATAATGAGAAGGTTTATCAAAATGATACCTTACTAATAAGGAGGTTTTTACTGAAAGTTTTTCATAATACTAATAAGTTTTTAATGCTGACATACAAATACTTTAGTAAAGGTGGTATTTCTGGTTGAAAGATATTAAGCTATATAATATACAATATGTATATATACCATCTATAAGTGGTCTATATTAATTTCTGTGCATTTTCAGTTTTTTAATTTATTCCAATTTTTCATAGTTAATTTTTAATATTAATTTTTAATTTTTAATTTAAAATTTTTTCATAGTTAATTTTTAATTTCAGTTCTGAAATGGGTCAAAGAACATGCCATTGTTCACATTCAAATGAGTAACTTTGAGTATTTTGTAACCCTCAACAAAATAGTACAAAGATTTGAGTCGGAAACTAAATATTTTGTTGGTTTGCCATAAAATGCACACAAGCAACCTGCTTATCAAACCAACATAACACACACACTCCACTCCCTCACTTTTTTTCCACATCCCCTGCTCCAACCCACTCGTCCTGACCTCTGAAAGCAGTTAGAAATTTCACACAATATCCCAGCACAGCAGTGGCTGTAGCAACGCTGGGAGCCAATATGTTTCCATAATTGGGCCTGTAGTGGGGGCAGAGTCCAAGGCAATTAATCCTTTCCTCCTCTGTTGTTTTGCGGCCGGATGGCAGTGACAGGGTGCAGAGTAATTGGACAGGAGCGCCCTTGTCCCCTCCGCTTTACATTAATATCCCTCCACCTAGGCTCTAATCCCGGCCAGGCCACTAGCAACACCACTCACACCACCCTCTCACTGGTCAAGTGCATGCTACGTCCACACACATATGACCTGTGCTGAAATGAAGGCGATGCAGCACTGAGATGGAAATGAGAAGGACAGGTGAACAAGGACGAAACTGAGAGAGAAAAATCACCCACTGTTTCAAAGCCTGAATGTATGCTGGATTTGTCCACTTGCCTGTCCAAATAGTTTCTATTTGAAAAATGTTTGGAATATCTGAAAAAATTGCATTGCTGATTGCTTTTAAGTAATAGTAAGATTTTTATTAGCATGTCTTTCTGCAAAATTATATCTTAGCAAGTGAAAATATCATGAATATGGGAAAATGTATTTTTTTTACACTGTTAACAGATAATTTTACTCTTGTCTAGGATTAAACACTTAAAGTTAGAAAAAATATCTGCCAATAGAACAAGGCTATTTCAACCTTGAAATTAGTCAAAAATGTCTAGAAATTTAATAAGCATATATAAAATATATGTTTATATATATATATATATATATGCACTACCAGTCAACAGTTTGGACACACCTTCTAATTCAGTGTTATTAAGAAGGCAAGAAATGCCACTAATAAGCGTTTAACGAGGCGCACCTGTTCACTGAAAAGCATTCCAGGTGACGA
>JAQQZX010000003.1:8004371-8025439 GCA_030068355.1 Notoglanidium maculatum
TTTGTTTACTACATAATTCAGTATATGTGTTGCTTCATAGTTTGAGGTATTCAGTATTGTTTTACAATGTAGAAAACCTACGAAAGAGAAGGTGTGTCCAAACTTTTGACTGGTAGTGTATATATATATATATATACACACATACATATATATATATTTATATATACACATATATGTGTGTGTGTGTGTGTGTGTGTGTGTGTGTGTGTGTGTGTGTGTGTGTGTGTGTGTGCAGTTTTATTGCAATCTTATAATAGGAACTGCAACACAAATTTGATTCCATTAATTTTTCAGTTGCTAAGCTAAGATGCCTTTTTTCAAGTATTAATGTTGTATAGTAGTAGCTCAGTTCCTATGCCTTTTATTAACAGTGAAGCATGAGTTAACAAATACTTGTCTGGTAGAGAAGTAGGTATAACAACCAGAACAAGCAAAAAATAAATAAATAATTACATACATTTTACTAAATTAAATTCATTCAACTAATTGACTTTTGCAAAGACATTTCCACACAGTACACAGTACTCAATGGCACAACTTGTTGCACTACATATACTGTATTGTGAATTGATCTGGTTGATGGTGTAACGTTTTTTGGCTAAGCAGATTAATTAGCATGCATGGAAAACAGATCATCTTTTCAGAAATAGGAACACGCAGGGATGCGGAAACACTGATTAAACTGAGCAAAGTAAAGTTTGACACAAAGTCAATCTCCTGCATAGTAAACACAGTCACCTCTCGGTTAAATGTCAACAAAAAATGAAGAAGCTTGCCAGCCTCAAACAACTAAATGTCATAGTTGAAATGTTGACCAGCAATGTGCTGACTTTTTGTCAACACTGCAAAAAATGACATCTTAGCAAGTGGAAATATTTTGAGCATAGCAACATTCAGAAACTTCAGATTTCGGAACTTCAGCAACGTTCAGATACTACCAATTACAGTAGTCCAAATATACAATTATAAAACCTATTTCTAAACATTTGTTACTAATTACAAGCTTGACATGTTCTTATTTAAAGGAATTTTATATTTGCTTATATTTTCCACTTGCTAAGATATAATGTTTTTGTAGTGAAATTTGTGAGAATGTCATGCTACTTCAGATATTTTGTTAATAAAAAAAAGGTTAATACATATCACATACTGGTTCATTTCCCTTAACCTGTATTAATGCACTTAACTAGCTCGCCATACATTATTATGTTACATTAGCTACCTTTTTTTAGGCTAAGCAAACAAAAAATGGGACTGCACAGCACAATGGAGCTCTTACCTGCCCCGTGGGCTAGCTAATAAATTTTTAAACTGCTATTGCCTCCAATAATGTAACATTCTATATAAAAATCTTTTGGGCACTAACCTTTTGCAGGACCTTCATTAGTGCCCTGCATATTCTCCACTATGCTTTCAGACATGCACTGCCTGGTTGTTAGAGAAAGTGTTGGCAGTACAAAATGGCAAAATGGCAAAACCCCCAAAATAGTGCACTATATAGTTAATAGGGTGTGATTTCAGACATAAGGTAAGCATTAAGGGCTTTACACCAAAAACTAAAACAGGAAAGCAGTGCAGTTCTGGTTTGAGCTGGGAGCTGGCCTCAGTACAGGTGAGCTATAAAGAAAGTGTTCGAAGTATTTTCCAGATTCAGAGCACAACAGAGACATTGAGCTGTGGAATTGCTCAGAGGAAAATGAGCATCAATAATAATTTGAATGACTTTTTTTTCCACTTTGAGAAATGGTCACTGGAGATTATTTGTAGCTGAACTGTTTCATAAAATAAAAAAAAACCTCTGAGGTGAGAAAAGAAACTAAACAGTTCATTCATATGATAATACAATGACTTTTTGACTGCTCACTGCGATCAGTGCTCTCAAAATTTAGACATTCAGTACTTTAACATTTCTAAGGGTTTCCCCAGAGGTCAAGGTTTATACTCAGGAGAATGATATTATAAATATTACAACTCTGACTTTCTTTCTCGCTATTCCTCTACAATTCTATAGACACACATTCTCTCTCTCTCTCTCTCTCTCTCTCTCTCTCTCTCTCTCTCCTTTTGTGGCCTTTCTCTAATCTCCTCCAGCAACTCTTATAAGCCTAGGTGCACTTCAAAAACAAATCAATAGAGGTATAATAGCACGGAGCATGCTTTGTAATTTTTATATCATTAGTTTTCTTTCTATCCACATTTCTAATGCCTGAAGTGAAGGGGAGGGGGGAATACAGTAGAGTGCCCTCATAAAGTTTATTTAGTATTCTATGAATTTCAGATCAGTTATGTTTTCTAATGACTTGGCAGAGGTGGTGGTGGGTGCGAGGGGAGGGGGTACAGGTGGTGATGGGAAAGGCAGGGGGAGAAAAGGGAAAATCAATACGAGTAGCACACTTTTCCGCAGCATGGCGGAGAGGGGATCTATTGTGGAGGAATTATGATTTATGTCAGGGGTGGAAGGGCCGTCAGGGTGCGGCAGGGACGGAGGTGTGCGCCAATAATGATTAATGCCCCCCCTTCGTCCTGGAGACAGCCATGCCGCACTACACTCCTACCCCCAACCCCTCCACTCACATTCCCCTTTATACCACCACCATACCCTTTCCATTCCAGCCACAGAGGCATCCAGGCCTTTGATACTGCACCCCTCTGCAACAGTTTTCTCACTTTTCCTCCCTATTCTTCTTTCCTTCTCTGTCTCTCACAAAGTGTTTGGGGCTGGCAAGCCGCAGTGGTCATGATAGATCTGCAGCTCCTCAGCTGTGCAGCTGCAGGACAGGGCGGTCACTTTTAAGCTGGACGTCTGCACTCTGTCTCTGCCAGCGCTGTCACCGCTTTCCACCCTAGAGATGGAGTGAAGGAAAGGTGGACAGAGAGAGAGATGGACAGAGAAAGAGTGTCAGTGATGAAGGCAAATGAAAAGATAGAAGAGGTCTCAGTGACTGGCGACAGAAAGAGAAATGAGGTGCTGCTGAACCCTTTAAGACATGGTAACTCACAGCAGCATGGGTAGCATTTAGCAGTGACCATACTAAAAGCTATATAGAATAATATAGGGTTCGGTATTATTAAGAAAAGACATGAATATGCAAGTTGAAAACATCCTCTGTCTAACATATTCGTAAGCTAGCTAGCATTTGTCCAAGGTTTAAAAAAAAAGTAACATTTCAAAATCATGCCATGTGCTTTGTTATATTCTCAGGAAATTATTTAACAGCAGCCACACTGACAGAATATAACAAACTTAATTATGTTCATCACTAACATTTAATAAATTATCTGGCAGGTTAACAGCTAATAACTGCTAACTAGCTTAGTCTGGTCACATAAAGACACGTTCAGATTTCAGTGTCTCGATCATTCGTTCAACGATAGTCAAAAGTATCAAAATATACCACATTAAAAATTGCTTTCCATCAAAATTAGCAAAGTTAGCTAGCCAGATAGCTTAGTACACAAGTTCTGTGACAAAAAGTTTCTGGTTATCATGTGATCCTCAAATATTTTGCCTGTTTGAACTGACAGATTCAAGTCCATCCATCCACCCATCCATTATCTATACCACTTATCTGTTAAGCATCACATGGAAGCTGCAATCCCAGCTGGCTTTGGGCAAGAAGTGGAGTACACCCTGAGCAGGTCCAGATTCAAGTCATTTAGTTTATTTTGTAACATCACAACCCAAGCTAATATGTAATTGGTATTAAAATTAGGAATTTTGTTCTATTTGACCCAGTATCTACAGTACTCTTGATTATTGTAGAACCAGTCATCTAAAAGAAGTTAAACATTTACCAATCATGTTAAGGTGTACTTTGATCAAAACTTTTGGTTTGTGTTATGCGTTATCTATGCACTCTCAGTAATGATTGGACTAAAGTTAAGAGCAAAAATGTTATGCAGCTTTATTATTATTATTATTATTAGTAGTAGTAGTAGTAGTAGTAGTAGTATTAATAATAATAATAATAATAATAATAATAAAGCAAAAATTTTGTACTCAATTTAAAAAAATTATTAAACTTAAACTTAAAATTTATTGTATAATTAATTGTATAATTTGTGGGTTAATTTTTACTATAAAATTTTAATGATTTTGTATTTTTTGTTTATTTATAATTTCTTATTTTTTATGATAACATATATAATAATAATAATAATAATAATAATAATAATAATAATAATAATAGTTTATTATTATTATTGTTATGATTATGATAATTATTATTATTATTAAAAAGAAGAAGAAGAAGAAGAAATGAAGAAGAATGCATTTATACAGAATCTTTCTAGCACACTTTAAGGTCATTGTACAAAAATAAATAAATAAAAATCAAGGACTGAATGATAAATTAATGCTGTGTTAGAGATCAGTAACACATCCACATCATATGAAGGTATTTAACAGCATAACAATTGTAGTAATTTTAGTGCTGCTTTAGTCATTTCTGCATATCGTTTAGAAGAGTCATTGTCTATTTTTTGCGTCTAATTATTTCAGTCTTCATTCACACCACACACAAAAAACACCCATATTAACCTCCATTTAAGGTATGAAAAGACTATGAAGCACTCACCATTCCTATTCAGTATACTCTCATTCCACTTACAAAAAACACACAGTTGAAATTGAATTTCAGGCGAGAGCCACTGCTCACACTGAGGTATATTCATACCCGTTTGTGTGATGCTTTGCGAGGGGCAGTGAAGAGGAACCATCTTGTTGAAAGCATTCTCTGGAACACCTTGATTATTACATGGAAAGAAGAGGTGCCCTATGAACTACTCTAATGTGTGGAGGGACTGAATGAGGCTGCTTTTGGATGTACGGTTGTGGCCTCACTCATATCATAGACTGAATGTGTACAGTGATGCTGCAGTGGTTTGTCTCAACCCCTAGAGGGCAAGCATAGGTCACCTGAGTGAGTCCTAAAACAATGGCTTTAATAAAGATGAGACAAATGAGACAAAAGGCAGGCAGGGAAACAAAGTGCAGTTTGGAACTAGTTGCTCTACAGATGGCATGTAGACAGCTGAGGCACACGGAATGATTTTACAGGTACTGCTGAGGGAAAGCGAGAGCAAAACAATGAAGGAGAAAGCGAGCTGAAAGAATAGAGGTGCAAAGCAAGGAGGGCACTGGGTACAAAAGTGAGGCTGAGGGGAAATAAGGGAGGGAACATGGCTGAAAAGCTCATTTCCACCCTCCACTGCCTTCCTCTGCCTAGTGTAAAAGATTACCCTACAGCAGCAGTCGAGAGGGGCTCACTCCTTACACCGAGGAGGGGGAGAGGCATGGATACAAATCACACACTCACACATACATATATACACTCACATATGATTACATCCTCTCTAACATTTAACTGAATTCAACATACTAACTAACCAAAGGCATGAGGAAGCGGTTTCAAGGTCAAACCTCTTTGGAAATAAGGACAGTCCCAAATGTTTATTTGTGGGTGGTTAACATAACACACATGCCATGCAGATGATTGTATACATCTAAAATAGCAGGAATTGCACTGTACTGATGCTCATGCAAATATGGTCATAATTATGACTCAACCTCCCTAAAGATAAAATGAACACGTCCCTTAGATTGTTTAATCACATATTGGTTAACAGCTGTGATGCTGAGAAACAGGATTAACCAATCAGGATTGAGCTTTTTTTCCAATTTCTGCTAGCTACACTAGCTATACTGCAGGAGGAGAAATAAAGTGTAGGTCTGGTTTTATAAGATAAAATGTCACTGGTTTACAATTGTCACTACTACTATCATACTTAAATCATTTTCAATGGAACTGCTATAACATTGTGGCATTATTGGTTGATGAAAAGTCCTGCCTTGGTTAAATGGTTTAATAACATATTTGTGCTACCCCTACTGTCTGACATCCACCCAAAATGCATAAGCGCATCACTCTTCTCAGTATAACTGTACAAATCAAGCATTAATCAAAATTAATTCCTGGCTATGTCACAGTTACTGACCATCTTCTGGTCCTTCTATTTCCAGCTCGCCATAAAACCACACAAAGGGAACTTTGAAACATATAAAACATGAACACTCAGTAATTAACAGGTCAGCTTGATGGTACACATTCCAGTTTTGCACAAAGCACACGTGCAAAATCGGAGTGAGGTCTAATCGAAGGGATGTGACCACTCTCTGTGAGAACAATATAACAGCTGAATCGCACTACCTTCTCACTCTCTGACCTTCAGCTGCAGCCCAGCACGGTAATTAAGAGTTAGAGAATGAAGCCATGTAAAAAGATGCACGTGCCAGCCTTGAACATTTGGCCTAGACGCAGTGCAATTGTAGGCAGCTGTACCCTGACCAATCAATAGCAAATCAGAAAAGAACAGAAAGTAAAGAAGAGGAACAATAAGAGCATGGTGACATACTGCAATGCCTGACTATTTTGTTGGGCAATGGTGATGCCCTTTTCTTACCTCTGGAGGCAAGAAGCACCCCCATTATACAACATTAATTTCGTGACACAGGGTTCAGCATTATTGAATCTCCATACATTTCACTTGAACTTGGCCATCTAGTGTACAGCATTTTTTCTTTCTGCTTCAGCTCAGTATTTCAAATCAAGGCTATCTACATCAACAATTTCTTACAAAGCCAACATGCAAGATGCGTGTTAAATATACAGGTTTGCCATTTACAGATGTCGCTAGCTGAGTGCTGAATATTATGGATGGATTTTCTGATTACAGCAGCTAACCTTTAACATGGCAAAATCCTATAAAATACATTAGCAGGTTTCTGATTGGGACTATAGCAAACACATAAAATGAGTTTCCTGTCAAAAGGGAGATCATTACATCAACTGCTTGCTGTACTTTAGATTAAAAAAAAAGTAAACACAGGCCTAAAGGTACACAGTATTAACTGTGAGTAATAATATATTAAAATATAATATATCCATGGCAAACAGATAACTTTCTTTCTCGGAGGTCTTTTTTAAGGCATTTAGAATAGGAAAAAAAAGGTTTGCCATTCACATTGCCATTTGCTCTATATGATTTCACTGCTCTATATATAGGCTGCTGTCTGATTTGAAGAGGGCAGCTCTGTGCCACTTGGGTTGCTGGGTGCGATTTGACAGTTTGACCCAATTTTCAGGCTGCTATTACTGTTGGTGTTGGTGGAGTCTCTGCGGGCTGGCAGAGAGAGGCAGAAAAAGATGGGGGTTGAGGGGTAGGATGGAACCTGTGCACACACACACACACACACACACACACACACACACACACACACACACACACACACACACACACACACGGCAAAGGAAACCTCTTTCGGGCACCGTGCGGAGGTGCAGAGCGACAGAAAATAGAGTGGATCCCAGTGGTACCACTATTAGAGCCTGCGAATTATAGAACTATTAACCAGAATTGTAACTTCCAATTAAAAGATGATTCAACATTGAAATCTGATGGATGAATTTTGATTAAATGGAGACCCCATTAGGTGCTAGGGGAGATAGACTTCACTGGGCTCTGGCTCTAGTTAAGAGGCAATGGTCTAATAAAGATTTCTGTCTTTTTGGCAAATTAAGGTTAATTACTTTAAATAACATGGCTGGAAGCACACTAAAAAGGAGACACTCTTTATTCTCAGGACACATGTAACAGATGTAGCAGGTATACGGGAAGATTTTATTGGCAGGTATAGGCCAGATACACATGGACTCACACTCTTTGATGGACAAGCATGCACATATGCACACACACACACACACATTCCACAGATGAATACGGAGCCATGAGCTTAACTGCAAATATTTCAGCAGCTAGTTTTATTAGCTGAGCCGTCTTAGCGATGACCTCCTGTTCAGTAATCCCAGGGACATATGGGGAGGAGAAAGAGCACCATCTGCGAGGAAAAGAATAAACATGAACACACAAGTGTCACCCATGTTTAGTATGTACTGTATGCAATGTGATGAATTTAAATGAAAAAGGATAGAGAAGCACATATTTATACAATATGGTATGGGTGAATTCTAGTAATGATATAAATCCTAATCAAATTAAACATGATGTTAACTTAAGCTCATGATTTGGTTGGATTTTAGAGCTGGCATTAGTACTAGAGAGGCTAGAAATGTTCTCCAAGCTTCATTAAAAACTAGCACCCCTGTTTGTGAACAGTTCATGAACAGCAATGGACTCATGAGGGAGGGAACGTGTTCAGTGTCTCCAGCATATTATACAAACCGTGACTGTTTCACATGATCACTAATGTCCTTTACACAGCAGTGCTGTTGATTTCTCGATTCTGATTGGTCAGAAGGTGTTGATTAATTTTCTATTACAGCAGCCCTCACAGTGTTTCCAGCCACAAGGCAAATCACAGGTTCATATTAATGCACTCGTTTTAAAATATTATTGTTTCTATAGCAACGGCTTATTAAGCAGGCCTTGTGTTAAGTTCACACACAGAGAGATATACAGTGTATAGTTGTTGCAGTGGAATTCATAATTTCAAGTTCCCAAACTGTGCGAACATAAAGAGTAAATGATGGACGCTCCACATAAACAAATTAAAAACATGCAAACATGCAGTGGTGATGTGGTGCTAATTTCTGTAATAAATGTTTTATTTGAATTTTTTGGAAGGAGTTTCTATTGTCAGTGCTTTGTAACAATCAGAAGTAAAGTTGTATCTAGGATGGAAGGATTTGCATAGTTTCAGTAACACAATAAACTGCATTTTTTTTTTATCTTGGTGACAGAATGACTGTTTAATAACTGGTAGAAGAACTACAGGAACTAAGCTGTTGCACATACATGTTAATTCATTTTGCATCAGGACACATGATTATTTTCCTATGACAGCACACCTTATTGTCTGTTATTCCTTACTTATTATTCATAAGCTTGTAAGATGGATGCTAGCTAGCAGAAAAAAGAAGTTATATAAGCTCACACGCACAAGAATATGTAGAACTGGACACTAACAGAGATGCCACGACTGCCATAATTTATATGTTTGAAATACCCTTAAAATTTACCTCAAACAGGAAGAAAGCTATTAAAGAAGAGCAATTCCAGACATTTGACCTTGCTGTGACCTTGAACCGGTTTGGATCAATCCCAAAATCGAATCAGTTCATTTGTTGGTTACAATGATAATTCCATATAAACGCATGGAAGGACACAACCCAAAAACATTATACCTTCAGCACGTATATATATTTAACAGTCGGTTAATATTCATAGTAGTACAATAATACTTGGTTGTTGTTTTTTTAACAAACAAAACAGTCTAATTGAATGTCCCTTCTCAATATACTGTATACCACTAGTGTGTAATGCTAACATTACCTTTAACATATATTAACTTTGTATATTTTTATATGTATACTTTTATAATTTGTATATGTATATATAGTACTTTTTTGTTTAAGCATTTTGTATTTGATCTTAAATTTGAGTTATGTTGTATTACGTACCAAATAAATGATCAGAAATGTTCAGAGTACTACAAAATCGAAATGAATCTGCAACAATATACAGCTGAAATTGTGAAGCGTTTGGTGAGCACTGCCACTGAGCCACACAGTTTTGATTGCTGATCATGTCTGCCATTGATTAGCCAAACACAAGCGAGTGAGGTAGACACACAGCTGAGACTCCTGAATAGTCTGTATAATAAAGAGAAAGGACAACTCACATTTTACAGAAAACATGTTCATTCACTACTAGAAACATATTCAAATTAGTGAAATCTTGGTTTCTACACCTGCTCAACACTTTGCTCTGCATAGTAACTTCACTACCTAGCCTTTTAGCATCCCTGACATATAACCTTAGTCACACTATATAGTATAAACATCCACTACAACATTGCACCTCGTTACGCAATACTTGTGCCCACCTGGAGAAGTAGTCTAGCTCTTTTAAACTTTAACTACTCTGCATTAGTAAGTTTATTAGCTACTTAATATTGATTAGCTTCAAGTTGTTGAGGATAAAAAAACACTGAAGACTTTTGCTTAAGTTTTATAATAGCATTTTTTTCATATCTTCTTATTGAACACTACTATAATGTTGAAACATTATAAGTTGACACAATATAATCAGTAATAGACAGCTCATTATATCTGAGCTAGCTTGCTAGCTATGTTGGAGATGACTGCTTAGTCATGCAGCATTCAATATTCATTTAAAATGGCCTTCACATCATCACACATGTACTCTGCATTTTAATTTATGGTAACTTTCCACAGAAGACATCCATATCTGTAGCCTCAATATTTGTGAGCCAATCCAGCAAAATGAGTCAGAGTGACTTTTGTTTTATTTTATTAGTATCACACACACATTGGTCTTACAATCCTTGTGAAGATCTTTTGGTATAATTATTAATGCAGCTAATGCACTGCTTATTCCTAACACTAACCTCTGAGAGTTTCCCTTGTGAGGACCAGCCAAACATCCCTCGGGCCGCTGCGGCTTGTTTTGCTGGATCGGGTCACGTTTGTCCCATTTGAGGGGAATTCCAGATGTTTGTCTAGTAAAATAGCTAAGCTAACTAGCAATACCACTGTTTATTATGATATGACGAAATTAGCTGTACGGTCTAGCAGGCCTAATTATTCTTAAATTGCACTTCAGTCTTTATTCATAATGCAATTAATAATGCATCACTGTATGGTGTTTATTAGACAAAACTACCATAACTACATTTACAGTGTTTCAGATTATTTACTATATCCATTCCTGCCCAATAGGTATATAACTACATACTGCCCAGTTTTTTTAAACCCACCATCCATTCAAGAAGAGCAAAGTAGATCACAGTTGTTCGGGAATGTTTGGGATATGGGACTTTCTACTTTGCGGTTTCTCTGTAACATTACAAGATGCATTTTTTGTCCTATTAAATTCATGAGAGAGAGAAAAAGAGAAGCTGGTAAGAAGACGACTGTTTATAGGTGCTATAACATAAGTGATAACAGGAAAGAATATATTTCAGGGAAATTCCACAACATTAAATGCCATAATGGATAAATGGATAAAACATACAATGTGCTGTTCCTTAGTAATTAAAAATACTTAGTGTCAGCAAATTGCTGTTTAAGAAGACATGCTGTTATTGGAAACTCTACTTCACTGCATTACGTCACCTTGTCATTGATTATTTTCCTATAACAACACGACCCATCATGTTTTAATCACTTAACTAATATAAAATTAGTTGTTAAACCCACTTGTATATAATATAATCGTGAAATTTTGAACATCTAACTGTACTTATTTGTATAAATGAAGCATTCTCTCTGTAAGAGTAATGATTTTGAATTAAACACAAATGAGTTTGTCTCATTATCTGAATGATTTGTATTTATCAGCTTCTTTTTTATCTTAAGTATTTAAAGGAAATAGGAACTACGTTCATCAAATTACAAATTTAGAAAATCAGATGGACAAAATTCACATTAAATTTAAAACATTACACATTTTGCTATCTAAAATTGTTCTATCTATCAACAGAAGATTATCCTTGTAGAAGTTATTAGGTTGAATATTCTCCAGACACAGAAATGCATGTTGAGCTTGTAGCCTTCATCCTGTGATGCTGTCTCCGATTAATCTGTGGCTTATGCTTCTTGTTTTCTTGGTGAAAGAGAGGAGAATCAAATCTGTAGTGCATGGAAGTTTGCATCTGACTCCATCCCTTTCACACATTACTTTTCAATTTGTAGTTGTAGTTTAAGTCTCCATTTGGCCTTTTACAGGCAAAGGCTGCTGTGTAATTGACAATGACAGAGAGCAGTCAGACTTGATTAGTTCAGGTTTGGTAAGCAGTTCATTATTCGCGGGATGCTGAGAGATTGAGAGAGAGAGAGAGAGAGAGAGAGAGAGAGAGAGAGAGAGAGTGAGGGAGAGAGAGAGAGAGAGAGAATTTACTCGTTTACTCCTAAATTTACATCTATTTTATTATATCTAATACAAATATTCATTTCGTAATATTAGTTAATGAGGTGTGTAAGATAAAGGACATGTACAATATAAGGATTGTACAATTTTTTTCTCCTCACTGTACCAAGTCAAGCAACCAAACAACATCAGGTAGCAGTTGGCTTATTTTTTAAATACATTTTAATATAGTTTTTTCTCACCTTTTCTGATCGCATTGGCCCTGTGGGGTGATTATATCACAATCCATAATATCATTTTACCATGCTCATTTCATTAGCTATTAGGTTTAGCCGAAAGGAAATGGGTGAACATCAGGTTTTTTTCACAGTATTACACATAATTCTGCCACTTAAAGTCAGCCAAATCATGGATTGGTATGATTTTTTTCTATAATGAAAAATAAATTGCTTGACATGGAATTCCATGAAAACAGCCATTAGACAACAGAAAAAGGCACAGAATTGAATGTAAGATGAAAACGCACATGTAAGATGATGACCCACACAAGCCTACTCCCTTCTCCTGGTAAAAGAGAGTAATATCAGAAGATATTTGCATACAGAAAAAATATATAAGTATATATATTATATTATATAAAAAATATAAGATTTTATAAGATTTTAAGGTTTTTATACTTTATGAAGCAATAACACTTCCTTGTCACATGTTCAACTGTAACTCAGATGTCCACTGCAGTTTTCATTTTCTGACCAGTTACAAGTTTGCAGGTGTTGAATTGAGTCACCCTGTTTACACTATGCATGCAGAAAAATACTATTAAAAATCCTTAAGTAAAATTCTATACAGAATATATTTTTTTTGTTATTGAAACTTTGCTGTGTCCAAATCTTCCAAATTTGGAAGCTCTTGGAGTCAATCAGGGGAAATGGAGGATTTATAATGAGACACAGAGGACAGTGAAGAAGAGGCACAAAAAAAAGACAGAAAGAATATTTTTGCCCTAGCAGAAACAATCCTGTGAAAAATTGCAACGCCTGGGCATGCGATCAGCTGACAAAAGGCCTGTCCTGAACAGTTACATGATCTAAAGTCTAATCAAACATCATTTACAGCTTGTTTTATTTGGGCCTCTTGAGAGACTGTCCCTCCTGCCTCTTTGCCATGGCAACCAGTGTCTCATTTCAGAAGTGTCATGCCACATTATCATCTCGCCAGCTCACACACTCTGCCTGACAAGTTCTCTCAGCTGCTCTCTCTCTCTCTTTCTTTCCACTTTCTGTCTGCCAGCTTCCTTTATTCCTTTTTCTCCCTCAATATGTGGTTTCATTTTGGTATCTTGTGAAGTTCAATAGAAGACATCCATGCATCTGTGTACTAGTTATTTAGGTGTCTTTGATGGGTTTGGGGAAAATATACAATGGACGATTTAAAAGACAAAGAGAAAGGGAATGAATGAAATCATTCTGGTATTACAAACCGAGATGGTTCATTAATGTATTTTTATTGTATATGCTTTCATGATGTATCACATAAAGAATCAGTTAGAAAAATAAGCTAAATTAGACCAAAATTAAGGTACTGTAAAATTCTTAGATCAGTTTTAAGTTTATTATTTGATGATCTATACCAGGACATTACAACACCACCAATGCATTTATGTCATTGATAATGTAAACTACAGGACAGACACTTATTTCTCCAGTGTATGAATGCTACACTGTACACAACTGGGTGTCTTTCTCCACCATGCTCTAGGATGAATCACATTGTTAATTGTCTAGATCACAGGTTCCCGAGTCATTCATCAGGGATGCACCTCTGGGCCACAGTGCACATCCCTCAGCCCAACAGAACCCAGTGACGAACATCCAACGAAATCCAACGGCTGAAGATGTCTCAGGAGTCCCGGGAGTGTGAATTGAACAAAAATGTAGAGTCTTTGACAACACCTTTGGGATCTTTAAATATCTAATTTATGCTGGAACACAAAGAATTTGGACAAAAATACTAGTTTACACATTTAAATGATGAGGTTTCATAAAAATATCACTTTTGTTATCTTCCCTCATTTTCATATACAGTATGTTGTAACAAAACACACCTCCTGTGCTGAATTTGGACTTGTGATAAGCAGACAGTAATGGTGCACTCAAGACCCCAATAAAAACAGCAATTTATCGAGAAATGCAAACATTCTTAACAGAGCGGGCAATTTCATCAGAAATAAAGCAAAGCCACAGCGGATTCCAAACCACTTCTGCCTTTAAATCGACCCAATCAAAATATGCAGCCTCAAATGGAGAAATATGAAGGTGATGAAAGCGCAGCCAGATACAGGCCCCATAGTTCATGTAATTCAGCATCCAATGCAAATTAGAGCTGTCTTAGTGTTAAAAAAAAATTGCCCTTCTTCGCTTGCTTAAATAAAAAAAGCATCATTGCAGGTTTGGGCCTGACGAGAGCGAATAATTTGAGAGGATATTTGCTTACATGTGTATCAGCAATTTGGCGTGTTAGCCCCCCTCTTCCCCACCCATCTCGACGTGTGTGTGTGTGAGTGGCACCATGCAGGCACACGCCGCCGTGCCACAGGACAGCGGCTGGTACTGTCACCGCAGCCACAGCGGCAGCCTCCTCCTCTGTGCTCGGTGGGAATTAGATTCCCATCATCAGAAGCAGCAATTTGCACAAAACAAAGTGAAATCACACGCCGGCATGTCTGGACAGGCCTGGTTCCTGAGGCGCACAGCACATATGCAGATTGCTGGATTAATGTCCTCTGCGTGTAGGACAGAGGACGGCGGGGAGAAAGTGTAGGGAGGGTGGGATGGAGTGGAAGCGGGAGGGGAGAAATGAGGGGGATGCTACACCTACACACACACACACACACACACACACACACACACACACACACACACAGCTCTTAAGCATGCTAACAGGACAGCAGGTCCATGCTGGCTGACAAGCTTCTACCATCACCATCCTATCGAAAGCTACTTTCAGTCCTTATTGATATTTTCATAAGAGAGCAAAATTAAAATAAAGATACTGACACAAAATAAAAGCAGTTATGGAAGTGTGAAAGTATTTTATACAAACACAACATGAAAGTATGTACACCTACCCAGTAGATGTGGGCCTCTAAAAAAAGGCCTCTACACTAATGAGTCAATTGATGTGCATGTACCTACTATGTGTGTGTGTATATATATATATATATATATATATATATATATATATATATATATGTGTGTGTGTGTGTGTGAGAGAGAGAGAGAGAGAGATTTCACCCTGGCTGTCTGGCTGTAGAGGTATAGTAGGCCGTTGCTAGCACCTGATGGCCTGTGGGGAGTAAGGGCTGTTCCAGGTCCCTGCTGTAATTTTCTGTCAGCCTGGCAGGATTTGCCTCGCCTGGGGCATCGGCACAGTGGCTGTGGAGCATGCCACCAATCAGGGACTGAACCCCTCACCTCACTGACCCGGTGTGTGTGCTAAGCTGCTCTCTGTTTTACTGTGTGCATGTTCGTGCTTGCTTTGGACTGTGAGAGACTAAAGGAGGATGTGATGTGCTATATTACTTTAAAATAGACCCTATTTGATCCCTAGTGACTACGTCTATGTGAGTACATTAATTGCTCAATGGATTTTCATAACAGAAATAGTGCCTTTCTAAACCTCAATCAGTAGATCAGTTATGAACTATTACTATAGCTTATTGGTTAAGACATTGACCCTCTGATTGGAAGGTTGTGAATTCAATTCCCAACAACACCATGTTGCCACTTAAGCAAAGCCCTTAATTCTCACCTGTTTAGTTGTATAAATGAGATAAATGTACATCGCTCTGGATAAAGGCAGATGCTATAAATGTAAATAAAAACATGCATTCTACTTTTGGGTTGACTTGGTCTACAATGTCCCATTTGAATGACATCATTAATAGTCTCTTTAAACATTAGATTCATCTTGGGTAAAAATTAAGGTTCTCTTATCTAATTTTATGTCCTACTGTACATTAGTTAATATTAAAAAACCATGGCATTATTTAATTCAATGTCAAATTAACAGGACATTTGACATTTGTATAAATGTGAACAAAATTTACTTAATATGATATATAAAATATAACTTAGTTATATTTAGTAAGTACATAATTTATATAATATAAAAATAATAATAATATAATATATATATATAACTTATATAATATATTTACATACGTTGCTAAATATAACTCAGGTGTAAAAGCTGGAATGTGCTTTGCTAGTTCTGAATGAATTATTTTTATTCACTGATTGTATGAATATTGGATAATGCAGGTGAGAATGTGGTTTATTTGGATTGCAATGCTTCTAATGCTGAAGTTTACAATTTGTTCATGTTAACTAATGTGTTAAGTTACGTCAGTTAATTGAGCCTGAGAGGTAGCACTGGTGGGTACAGTTGTGCATTAAACAACATCTCTCAAATGCATGTTAAACAGTTATCAACCCCCACAAAATACATACCCAATTAACAGGAAAAAACTTAACTAAAGCAAAAAATAACATTTTTACCTAGACAAAACACAATTTATGGGCCTAGAAAAGGGTGGAACAGGGGTTAAAGCGTTAAAGAAACTTAATGTAAAGCAATACTGACATCTTTCAATGGTGGCTATTTACAGTGTCCTTCACAATTATTGGCACCCCCTGTAAAGATTAGTAAAAGGGTTAGAAAAAAAAATCCACCTTTTGGTGAAGTAGCTTCATCTCATATTTAAAAAAAAAGGAAGAAAGAAAGAAAGAAAAATACAACCTTTATTTATTCTGAGATAAACAAATCATCAAGAAATACTTGTTAAAAAAAAAAAAACACATGCCACAATTATTGGCACCCCTGCATTTAAAACTTTGTACAACCTGTCATTTACTGTATGTGTAATTTGCTTGCACAGTGATCAATACAGTGACAGATACATCAACCACACGAATACAGTTTTACATACACAGAACAAAATATCAGTGTCAGTTGTGACCAGTGATATTATTACCCACTAAATCTGCTTCTGCAATAGTTAAAGATGCTAATATTCAAAGCATAGCCTTGTTACAAATCACAAGCATGCCTTATGTAGTAGCTCATAATGGATATGCAAGCTTGGTAGTGTGTTGATAAATGAATGCTAACAGCACCTGGGCTATTTGATAGGGTGAACCCTTGCTCTCCCCTTCTGTGCACTCTTGGCCACTGTGCATGCCTGTGTGGTAGGTTTGATATCCAAGGCCAAATTTTCAGGTAAGTGTGTGAGATGGAGCACATGTGCTGGGAGACAGAGCAGTGTCCTCCCTGGCCTTTCTCATAGCTCTGAGATTGATGAAGCCTTGGCGTCAGCCAGATGTAAATATACCAGTAGCCATGTCAGGACAGCAGTCCAACAGCCACCACTGACAGCTGGGCTTTTCAAAGACCCCCAAACTCAGAACATGAACACTCACTCACACACACACACACACACACACACACACACACACACACACACACACACACTATGGTCTGTAAGGTATCCAAATTATAGTGAGACAAAAAAAAAAAAAACATTACTTCATTTGGATGTTTGCCTGATAAATTATCTGTCCCCCCATCCCAAAACAGCATTAAGATCAAGCTCAGTCGCAGATCACAGTAACCAATAGCTCTTCAACAACAAACAGAAACTGCATCTAGCTCCTTACTAACCCCTTAGCTCACTAAAATCATGCTGTTATAGGAAAAGAACCAACTAAGAGTTGAGGTGATGCAGCTTGGGTTACCATTACCACCCCAAAGTTGATCATTTCCTGATAACAGCAAGTACATTATTCCTCCTACACTATAACAATTTGCCCAAACTAACCATTTTTAATTTATTAAACAATGCCATTTCATACATTTTATCCATTTATGGTTATGTTTAATGTTCTGGGACCTCTATGAAAGACGTTAGCAGCTATAAACCATCATTTCCTCACAAGCTATTAAATTTTCTCTCAAAGTTAATGAGACAAACAATTTAGTATGCTATGTTCATTTGCACATGAAAAACACAATCTTACAGCTTTACCTGTGACTGTTACAAAGCACTGACACTGGAGACTCCTTCCGAAAACTCAACATGTTTATATGGAACATTCACTACACATAAGTCTCTATATAATCATAGATACTTTACATAGTTTTTACTATAGAAATGGACAGACATTAGGATGTGTGAATTAATATAAACCTTGCAGCTTACAGAAAGTTAATCAACACCTTCTGACCAATCAGAATCAAGAACTTAACAGCACTGAACAAATAAATAAATAAATGGGTGCAGGAAAAGAGCGAACACCGAATGTCTGCTTTATTTCCACTTACAGGCAAAAGATTCATTTCAACATTAAAACTGAAAGGGAATCTAGATTATGTGTGATTCGGGGCAAAAATGAGCTCTGAGAGTAACATAAAATCATGGTAGTAACGAATCCATCTGCAAAGGTGTGGAAAATGGGCTTGGTGTGATCACTAAATTTGCACATCTTGAACAGCTATGAGAAGTGTTCTGTACACATGCTGTTACATGATATTTACATGTCAAAGATATACGATTGTGTTGCAAACACATCCGACAATAGAATTCGACAAACTCGCCAACAGTGTGTCAAATGATAAAATGTCTGAGCCTTACTGAAGAGACACCATTAGAAAGTGTCTGCTGCACTCAGGCCTTTAGCATCCCTGTGGCTTAAATATAAATTTAATCCCTTAAAAAAAGACAGAAAAGAAAAATGACGATTAAATATATCAGTTTCAAAGTAAAGGCACCAGAGGCTTCACACAGACAGTTGTGCTTATTTCAATCAGGTGACATTTGTTAGGAACTAACACCAGAAAGGAGGCAGCCACCGGCTAACCTTTCGGCAGTGAATTATGAGAATTTACCTTCATGCTTCAGTGCTTTTGCTGTTCTGCTGCCTTTAGTGTCTAAATCAAAGGCAGGATCTGCTACATCGGCAGTTTCTCTGGCAAGGGCAGCCGCTGCACAAGCAGCTGACGATCGGTGACATTTACCATGTCGCACAGCCCACTACAGCAGACAGCACATAACCCAGGAGGCAAGCACAAGTCAATTCATGCTTGTAGCCATTTTCCTCCACACCACTATAGATTCGAGTGCACACAGAAATACAGACTAGCGGCTGCTCTGGTTTACACATGAGGAAAAAAAGCCTATAAAGACACATAAAAACAGAAAGTGCAAACCCTGACCAGGTAAAATTCTTTATTACTAGCTTTAAGAGAAGTCTACTGAACAGCAAATACAAATCTGCAAAAAGTACACAATGTCCCTTTGGGTAGCAGTTACAAAACTTCAGATTAGATCCATATATTTTTTCCCTCTTATTGCAAGTGAAGCACTGCCTCAGGAGATGAGAGCGACTCCCAATGTCTTGCTCAGCAAAGCCGCAGCCGTCGCTCCCCAGACACTTCTAATTTATTTAACAGCTCAACAGGTAATTTTCCAGCAAAATGCTGATTTTCCTCACCAGCTTCCTCTTCAGCATGTATTCTAATTACCAATGGCTCACTTTGATCTGAGGCCTGCACTTCACACTGCTCCAGCTTCCCCAGGATCTCATTTCATTAGAGAGGCTCATTTCTTTTTGGCATACTTCTTATTTCACTGATACTCATTCCGTTTTTCAGCGAGATATATTGCCTGACGTATTAGCAGACTGCTTGGACACCCGCTGTCAAAACACACAGCGTGTCTTCCTAAAGCCTACCTGAGAAGCAGCTCAAAAACAAAGTGCCGCGCGGTTTAAAGACGTGGGAAATTGGATTCATCTCGAATCCTGATTACCTGATTAAAAGTCGGAGTACAGGTTAAATATATCTGCGTTAACAATGAAGTTAGGCATTCATAGCATGCACACATACTATCCACTTTATTAGGAACACCCGTACACCTGCACATTCATGCAATTATCCAATCAGCCAATCATGTGGCAGCACTGCAATGCTAATAAATGCTTATAAAATCATGCAGATACAAGTCAAGCACTAGAAAAATGTGATTCCAGTGATTTATTTCAGAAATTGCTCCTGGGATTATCACACACAGCAATCTAAAAAAAAAATGGTGCGGAAAACAAAAAACAGACAGTGAGTAGCAGATTACAGATGATACATAATGTATTTATGATATTAACCAAATTTATATATACCTGTACTAATCACTTAAATCTGTGAGCCTTTGTATTGTAAATGCTAATTCTTTGTCAAAATCTTATTGCAATGTAATACTAAATTCTGAGGCCTTGTAAAGTCATTTTGGTAAAAGCATCTGATAACATCCAGTTCCTGTTACAGCATTGTTTCAGCCTAACTGCCAACATTTTCGGTTTGTCTCAACATGTGTCCATCCATTAAAAGTCTATGTAGAAGAAGTTGTGAGACTAAACCTGCAGCTGAAAGTGGGTCATTAGGTAGTGCTGAACAAAGAGGAAGCACAGGAGCGGCGGTACGTGATGCATTAAAAAGGGGTCTTTTCAGAGTGTGGGAGTGCGCAGAAGGTGGCGTTTTTTTTCTGGGAAGGGTCCCCTCAGCTCCTCCATCTGTCTGTCTGTCTGTCTCTGCAGAGGGTCCCAGCAGGGGGTCGGTGGCGCACCCCCTCTGATGCCCAGAACTGTGCCACGCCAGCACACAGCCGCGGCATAATATGGCCAGTGCCCTGCGCTGCCATCGGATGGGCGAGCCCGCTTTACCTGCTGCGATTCCATTACCAGCCTGCCTGTTCTTGCTCTTGAGTGTTTCTGTAGCATATTAAACAGATTAATAGAACAATGCTCCAGGGAGCGAGCGGCCTGTCAATCTCGGCTAAAAACACAAAAGCAGAAAATTAAAAAAGCCCATGGCTGAACTCCAGAGCCGATAAAACACACTGGAATCTACGGAGGGGGGGCAGAAACACAGATGGTAAATATTTATTCTCCATCTCACCGCTTTAGAGACCACACAAACCCACACACAGAGGCACGCTTGCATGGGTACGCACACACTCTCAAACACACAGGCATGCTTACACACACACACACACACACACACACACACACACACACACACACACACACACACACACACACACACACACA
>JAQQZX010000003.1:8033991-8061257 GCA_030068355.1 Notoglanidium maculatum
TTATTTATTTATTTATTTATTTTTTAATTTAATGAAACAGTAGGGCTGTGTATTGGCAAGACTAGCGATGTGATATGTATCTTGATACAGGGGTTCAACATATTAATATATACTGCGATACTCCAAGCAAGACGATATACTGCAATTTTTTTTAATCTAATTTTAAGGGTACTGTCATAGTATAAAAAAATACACTACCACATACATAAAATCTGTGCAAAAAAAAAATTACTTTCAGAACAAATCAGAACCGAGGGATCTTCATTTGCATTTATATTTTTATCCTTGTATCATCCAACATTATAACTCTATTTTTTGGGCAATCTCAGCAAAGGAATTAGCATTTGCCTAGATCAGTAAAATAAAATAAAATATAAGTTCACCGTAAGAGCCGATCTAATTCATTTCGGACTCAGCCATCGGTGGTAACATTAGTAGTCAGCTAGGTTTGCTAATGCTAACTTTAGTGAATACACTCGTATGTTACTTCCTGTCTCAGTTTACAGTGTTATGTTGGAGTGGAGTACAAATGGCTGTAGCTAGATTTCAACACTGCTGTCTAGCAGTTGGGGGTTTAAACACAAAATAAAACGGAACCACTGTTTGCCACAAATCTTTGCATGTAAATTTAAAAATCAATACCATTAACATAATATTGCCATACTCAAGTGTATCAATGTTTTCTTTTGCCTTGTTCTTTTTTCTTTTGGTTTGTTTTTTTTACTGTTTATTTCTATAGACTCTCAGCAATGTAGAATAAGATAAATATTTAGGGCCAGTAAGACATCTCCTGGAGTGCTGGACATCTGTATCGGCTGAAGACAGGTTAGTTGGTAGAAATGTAATTAGATGTGGTTCAAATGACCCAAACCTGGTTTGATTCTGTTACTTGAGACTAAGCAATCACTGCAGCACACAGCCCCATGCCCGAATCGATGTGCTATTACTATTATCTTTTAAAAGAGCAGGCTCATTCTCTCTCAAGTGGGCCATCAGTGTTACCTTCAACCCATTCATTTAGATGCCTTGCACAAGATTCCATGTTTCCATTTGGCATTTCTTTAAGGGCCACTGCAGACTAAATCGTCCCATTTTCACTCTAATTCCAGGAGAGATTAATAGATTTGCCATGAACATTTAAATACCTTTCTAGTTTCAGAGGTTAATGTCAACTCAGTTAATGTATCAAGGAATAAAATATTGTATGGCTGATGTTGCAACGTGTTGAAGTCATCATTATGGAGATTTGAGATATGGAGGTTTGCAAATCTTTCTTCAGATTTCAATAAAAAAAGACTGCATCTGCAGTGACGTTTGTGAAGTACATTAAAAAAAACAATGACCCTCATGAAACACTGACTGATCTTGCACAACCCTGTGGAAATTTTAAACAATGGGCAGAAATATGTGAGATAATATTTTGTCAAGCAGACATTAAACCCAAGAAGCTTCTTACATGCAGATGTTCAGTCTTCAACAACAACTTCCCATTCTTTAACTCCCAATCACCATTCACACTGATAACCTTGTAAAATTCATTTTCTATAACTAAAAGTTATAGAATAATAACAGCAATTGGTCATTTTGTGACTTTCCCCCTCTATATAGTACTCAGCCCTTCTTCTGATTCATACATCAGAAATCTAACGTTCTCCTATTCCACAGTGCTTTTCTCATCTTTACCTCCAGTGACCAATTTTTCAGTCTCCCCACACCACTGCAGCCACCCTCATCTAGACTCTCACAATCTCTAGGCTCACTTTTTGCCATCTTGTCTCACAATCATCCCAATCTTCATCTTCCAGACCCCAATCTGACAGAACAATATCACATAGAGAACATAGAGGAAATCCAACTCTCCAACCAACCTGGCAAACTATCAGACATCTTACCTCTTTGTTTTCTTCCAATACTGCAGAAAAAAAAGCCATTTTCCATTATTTCAAGATTAGCGCATGCTTTTCTAACCCTTGCAAATTATTCTCTACCTTTTTTTATTTAATCCCTCTCCTTCCCACCCCACCGCCCCTCACACCACCACACACCTCCTCTCTCACTGCAGATGACTTCATGGCATATTCTCGACACAGAAAAAGGTGTTTAATGTGTCAAAATGCACACACTACTTTCTAGCTTATGCATTCTCTAGCACTTAACTGAAAATGTATCTTTGTGGCAAGAACAGCTTGATCAAGAGCTATGAAAAAACAGGCTCCCAAGTGGTGCAACAAAAATGATTTCAGTTCAAAATCCTGGAATGGCTGGTCATTGGTATTATCTCAGCCCTAGGAGATCAATCTTTTGGACATCCACCAGTCTGGTTTTAATGTCTACACTCTGTGATATGGTCACCAGGAACTCCTAGTTCTCATATTAATGGTTTACGGTATCTTGTTTTCAACATTCCTTAACTTTATAACTGGTGTTCCACAGGGATCAGTTCTAAGTACACGCCAATGTCTATGTTGGTGTTTTTTTTTTTCCGTCACTACTAACAATGCGGGTTATTGCCCTCTATTTCACTGGTTATCAAAAACCAGATGATGGCAGTAATGCAAATTGCAAATTTAGGCTGTCATCCTAGAATGTATTTTGTGAATAAATATTATAATATACAACTTCACTTCTATACAACTACTCTCAAAGAGGGCCATCAGCTTTCTTAAAGTGGGAACTGTCAACCTCTGTGACATTTCATCACCTGAGGATAAAGCCTGAAAAAGATGGAGCTGATGTACATTGAAGAAACACTGAAGAAACGGTTACGCCGAACAATCAAGACATTCTCATTGTTCAACTCTCACACGTTGCTAAGAGCACTGAAGTCCTCTCTTGTTAATCTTAAAACAATTCTAAAATGTGTGCAACTAATAATCTGTTCACTTACTAGTTCTTTATTAATATTCTGTTACTATACTATACTCCAATAGTCTGAGACCGCACTGAAAATCTAGGATTTTTATCCCATTTGAAATTAGAAATAAACAGAAGGTTTAGAATTTTGAAATATTGAAAACTAAGAAAGTAAATGTTCAATATCTTGTCTAATTAGTTTTCAAAATTCTGTAGGTTCCTATTTTAAAGTAAGCAAATTTATATTGACCATGTTAACTGCTTTGTAAAGTCTGAAAATAGTCAGATTCTCCTCATGCACAATCTCTTCCATTGAAATATGTGTTCAAACAACACATTAATGGATTTGATCTAAAATGGATCATAAGGTTTTGCTCAACTTTTGCTCAATCTCCAAGTCAGCTCGAGTGCACACGGTCATTAAAGCAAGTATTAAAACTAAGATTGTTGTCAATAATATAATCTGTAATGAAAACTGTATTAAATTAGAAATGAATGCAAAACAGAAGCATTTTCATTAGTGCTGTATACAGTATGTTATATAAATGACCCCAGTGTATACAGTATGTTATATAAATGAGCAAATCTCACTTATTCTACATTGGAATGTGTTTTTCCACAGTCTTGGATTTCATAAGATCCCCAGCTCTGAAACAGGACATTAAAAATGGCAATATTTTATAATAGTGGCAATAATAGGGATACTGGCGTGAGAATTATGCCTATTCAGTGCAAGTTCACCATTTGCATATCCCCATTTCTGCTTTTTAAATGGATTCATAAAACCAATACAGCTGGGATGTCCACTGCGTGGGTGCATGTTGCCTTGACCATGCTCTTAGGCTACAAGCTGGGATTCAAATTATAATCATAAAAGGGTCCAATCAATACCTGCACAAAATTCCTTCCTTGTTACATCAATACGCTGTGAAGCATACTTATTAATTCAAAATCTCCAGTTTAATTTGAATTTTGCAGTCAAGAAAAAAGAAAAAGGAGAGCCGTTCACAAATAAGAGATATTATGTTACGCTTAGATCAAGGCTGTCTTTGGTGATTAAATGTTAATGAAGACATATTAATGAATAAGACTGGAACAATAGAACAAGGTTTTGGTTTAGAGGTTCAAACTCACCTTGAACTTCGATGAACAAGGTGAGTTTGGACATTGATGTGAAAACATTCTTTGGTTTTGTTTGCTAAGTGAGCAGGTAGTTCACAGGGTCTGAGCCAAGTGCTCTCCTTCACACGCTGCAGGTCTACCTGCAACCCAATACTATAAGAACTTAATGCCATCAGGAGCCAAGCCATTTGAATTTGTTTTTATCAGTAGCACAAGTGGTGCAGAAAAAAAAGTCCAGGATTAATTTAGATGGCAGTAAACACACAGCTGAGATCAGAGCATGAGGCTTTCTGTACCGAGATGCCAGGATTGCACTGTGCATTTGTTCATGGTTACTGGACTCCTGTTGAGTGGCTCGGCTGTGGTTAGAGGTCGGCGGTGAAATTTAAGAAGCATTTAACAACACAGATGTATAATGTGATAAAGAAATGTAATCTCAGAGCTGCTCATTCCTCCCTTTTATCCATTTCCAATGGAAAGTGTCTTGTCTGTATCTACTCTAAACATAGAGGATCATGTAAGAGGAAGACGCATACAGTACACACTGAGCATCTTGGTCAAAGTCTATAAACATATTGAGAACATCATAAATGTTATGGTGGTTTTATTTCTCGGTCCAGAACAGTGCCTTAGCAGGGTGTGAATGGATATTGTAGTTAATGGACCAGCACTCCAAGGCACAGCTCTATTTGATTCATGCTGACCATGGTGCACTTTCTTCCAGGAGTGGACAGTGCACTTTGAACAACAGTCTGCAGTTGATGCATCATCCGTCTGCATGTTCCTTAATGGTGATGACAGTGTTTGCACTTTCATTCACTCGGGAAAAAGTCTCCGTGTCATCAGCTATATGACTTCTCATTATGGACGTGCTTGAGCAATCCACAGCTTGCTTGCAGTCAGGTATTGTTTTATGTGGATGATATCCATGAGATAATATCCAGAAGCACAACTACTGGGGGTAAATCAAATATGTGATAGAGGGAGGCTAAAAAGCACCAACAGCAAAATTACATTTCCCATTTCAAAGTCATTTTTGTAACTCTGTCTCCAACAGGAACTGCCTTTATGCTCTTAATGCTTTCAACCATTCTCAACTGATTTAGCCTCAAGCGCACACATCTAAAAAGGAGAAGTTCATCACAAATAAGACTCAAATGGTCAGACTGCAACAATCTCAGAGTTAAAACACATTGCCATCCAGACAGTGTGAGAGGTCATGTTCAAACTTCACCACATCCGTTCGCAATGACTGTTTATTAACGCTAGCAAGGTCACATTTTAGGTCTAACTCTTTCTCAGTAACAGTTTGCCTAAGGCACTGGCCACCAACCCTGTTCCTGGAGATCTACCTCACTGAAGAGCTCCATCTATAATCGAGCCGACCAGACCATCCAATCATTGCCTTAAGAAGTTCTTGATCAACTAAAAGAGGTGTGTTAGATTTGTTTGGAGATGAAACCTGCACGAAGGTAGATCTCTAGGAACAGGGTTGATGACCACTGACCTAAGGTATTCATAGATGTTCACCAGTTACATACATAAGCCTTACATTAGACTTTTATGACAACTGACATAAACCTACATAAACATTTATAAAGGCTTTTCCAACAAGCAGCTGTCAGAAATTGCATGTGTCAATTTGGATGAATTTAAGATAACATCTGAGTCAAGTGACAAAGAGGTTTGCTGACATAAGGCGTGGGTTTTAGATTTTTTTGTGCGTGCGTGTGTGTGTGTGTGTGTTTGTGTGTGTGTGTGTCGGGGGGGGTGACACTGACATACTTTTTTTTTAAATCATGATAAATGACATGACACAGAGTTTTGCATATTTTTTTAAACCCTTAAGCATTTTTCTTTATTTTTTATTAAAAAAAAAAATTTTAAAAAAACAACCAGATGATATGGCAGAGTTTCTGTATGTATATTTTCTCTGTCCCAGAGTTCATATTTATATTTGCATGAATCCAACACACTAGAACTACAGCTACAGAAACAAAGTCAGTTGACATGACATTGCAACATAATTCGGAAAGCGTCATAGTGTTATGTCACCTGACTCTATTGTTATTCCAAACAAAGGTGTATTTATGACATTTGGGTTTTCGGGTCAGTTGGCATGAGCTTTTATGTAGCCCCATGAACACTGCACTCAAGTAAAGTAATGACTCATTTTCTGATATAAGGTTTTTTTAAGGAAAGGGGAAAAAAACAAACCTGGATACAAATATACATAGGAAAAACAAATGTAACTCATGCAGGATGAAGGCAGGAAGGTGTAAAACTGGCAGAGGTGCTAGTTTTAGTAAATATGTCTAAAAGCAATCAAACAGTGTCCAGGCCAATCTCAGCCTCATCATGATAAGAGGCGGCAGTCAGGTTGACTGGACAAGCGGGCAGCTCTCTAATCAGAGGCTGGACCGCCGTAATTGCCTGTTACAATCTATCTCTGCCACTGCCGGCCCCTGCCTTTCAACGGTATTAGAAAACAGCCCAGTTCATTTCAATACACCATGCAGCATCAAGCGAAATTGGCAGGGTAAATAGGAACTGCTGTTTATTTCCTACTTCCTCCTGTCGTATTGGGGCTAAACACAGAGTAAAACGGAGCGCTATTAGCCAGCAGAATCCACACAAACCACAGAAATTACTGTCAGCAGGTAACCTTCCACAAGCTGCAAACAACGGAGGACATCCGAATTAAAGTACAAATAAATCACAATGTCTTTAACTGCGCCGAGAAGGCAAGAGTCTCGTCACCTTTATTTAAGCGCACGAATGCGTGCTGGAAAGGAGAAAAGCAGAGATTATAGAGAGGCCTGAAATCCACAGAGAGACTCAAGCGTCGTGTGTAGTGTAAGGAAAAGAGAACGGCTAGAATTTCAGATCATTATTGAGAGCCATTCTGTAGAATTCACCTCAAACTGGTGTTAACCTCACTCTTGAAAATAACATGCATGAAATATTCAATGGTTTCCAGGGAATATAAGCATGAATGGTGTTCGAGTAAACAAACGCTGGACGGTTCCTGTGTGCTATTCTCAGAACGAATACTCTTTAACGTTAACTGGAGAGGCAGAAATGATTATTTGCTTGTCTTCCTGTGCTTTGTCATTGGCCTCTCTGCTTTTGACTTGGATCAAAATTATTTTTGCCATGAGGAAAATGGAGATGAAAAAGTAGCCATTGAACGATTAGCAAAATGAATTCGGTTTGTTTGCCAAATGCAAAGGAATGGGTAGCAGAATTATTGTTTAAAAAAAAAAAAAAAGTTTTGTACAAACATATTAATGTGTAATTAGTACTGAAAGTAACTTGTCTCAACTAATCTGTAAAATAAATGACTAATCTACAAAATCTGTACAATTCATAATATGCCACACACTGACATATACACTGGAATAACAACACTCTAAAAATGAGAGATGGACAAAAACTAGCAAACCCAATTTGGTTCAACATGGAAATCCAGCATTACGTCCAAGGATGATGATGATGTTTGTTTGTTTTTGTTTTGTTTTTAAACCCAACTGGTGGGTAGAAATAACTACACTGCTTGGTTGTAGACATCCAAGATGTTATAATGTGCACATCATGTGAGTAGCTTTTTTTTGTTTTGTTCTGTTTTCACATCACAAACCTTCAGGCAGCACTTTTTCTCCATCACAACACCAAGTGTGAAAGCGGCCTTACTCAACTTAACCATGATAACTCAAGATCATATCCATGAACTTTCTGATATCATGAATGACGCATATCAATCACAGGGTTAATTAACTTGACTTTAGTACCAGCTGATAATCTGAGATAATGTTACAGAGAGAACGTGAGGTAATGTTTAACTAGCTAGAAGTAACATTAATAAGTCAGGTAACTTAAAATTAATAGAATTAAATAATTATGTAATAATTGTAATCTAAATCATTCCTATTTTTACCAAAAACATTGTTATTTAATTCAAGTGCACAACTTCAGTCATATCTTCCTGACAAATAATGTTAGCTCACGTCTAGATCAAGTTAAATTACAGAAATATAATTTTGACAAAATTATAAATTAAATGAAATGTGAATTTACATCTCTTGGGCTCCCAAAAAAAATCAGTGGGGTGGAGAATTAAAGGAGCAAAATTGTGATTCTGTGAAAGGAATAGCATAATCTTTCTTCCCTGTCAGTCATAACAACACTAGCCAATCATGGCCATTTGTGAGATCATGTATGTGGAAAAGGGAAGCTAGCACTTTCATCCAAGTGTGTTACTCTGCCTTGTTTCACAGTTTCGTTTCTTTTTCTGGTTGTTTTCACAGGCACACTGGAACGTTCCAGACAATGAATCTTGACGCAATGTTCCAGTTCCCTTTCAGGTCTGCATCTCTAAACCCAGCATGCCAATTTACCCATTATCAACCCAATTTGGGACCCAATTACCTGGTTTTACATGCTAAACCCAGCAAGTGAGTTGTAAAAAAAACTACAATAACAACTGTACATATAGTCAACACTATATGCTTATAGTTAATAATATACTAAACAACTATAATCAATGACTAATTATTTCATCTGGACCCAGCAAATTCAGACCCCAGCAAATTCAGACCCCAGCAAATTCAGAATCTAGGTCACGCAGAAACACACAGTTTGTGTAACCTCAGTAAATCTCAAACTTGTTCTAATAAAGCTTTCTCTTTTTTCCAATAAAGCTTTCTCTTTTTTCCAATAAAGCTTTCTCTTTTTTTTCTAATAAAGCTTTCTGTCTTTTCTCTAAAATCTTTCTCTTTTCTATACGTAAAGTAATTATGTTATGTTACTACGATGAGGTGCAAATGACTGAACATTTCAACAAGGAGGACAGCCGAGTGTTTTATATCATTTTTTTTCCAGCTTTTATGAGAGTCCTTGTAGTTTTTCAATCAGCAATAACAATAGTATTTGCTGTCCACCATTCAACAAGAGCCCCAAACAACGATACTTGAACTCTTGGTTCAAAAGGCCTGAAAATAGCTATTCAGCCTCATCTTTTTTTTCTTTTCTTTTTTTTGGTTTTGGATGTTCAATTTCTTAAAGGCTTTACCACTGAGGACCTTTTCCCCCCAAAACAGACCTATCTTTTATCTGTTAAAATGACACCTTATTACTTGAAATATATTTTTGAGTCTTCTTTCTAAATTTTGATGCTACAATCCAGCTACACTCATTTCAAGACACTTCTTACAGACAAAAATTGGCTATTCGGGTGGGTTTTTTTCATCTCCTCAGTTTCTGTCTACCTGAAAAGGGCTGAAAATTTCAGTTTTCTACTCAGGCTGGTAGAAGTGTCAGCTTGTGCATGTTATTCCTTTAATCCTGATGGGAAATAAAGCAGCCCATTTCAAATGGCAGATTAGCATGCTTAAATCATCTGTCTGATTTTAAGATCACTTTGCACATTTAATTGTTAAGCCTTTTCTTAGAATCAAATCTAAATCGAAGCATTTTAGGTGCTTACACTACAAAATAAAGTTTTATGAAACACACCATGTTGAAGGTAAAGATTTACATTTGCATGGGTTTAAATTTCAGCAAAACTAATATATGACCTGAAAAAAATTATAATACACATTAAATTGAAAACAGCAACTACAGCCATCAAATAATGTCAGTTAATGCAGCATTGCAAAGATCAACTACAAGGATGACCAATAGTGGGATTAAGAATGAATAAAGATACGTAATCACTATGTGTTAAGAGTACCACTGCTTAGAACCGTGTTTCTCAAAGCGGGGTCTGAGAACTCATGTGTCAGCCATATTTTTCTTAACATGGTCGTAATCAACTTGCCATGATGAAATATACTCCATTTATTATTATGTTCTTACTAGCCTGTATGACTATGTACTTAAGAAGAGTTTAATCTAAACTACAATAAGTCAAAAACAAGTCGCCTTTAAATTACTCCAACCGAAATCGAACGCTTCGGAAAGTTCAGAAACAAAAAGTTCTCTTGCTCTAAAGAACAGCTAAAATATTATTGCACAGATTTAAATAAGGAGGCTAATATATTAATAGTTTTATTAGGATTAAGTTCATTAAATAAATCTGTGCTAAAGGGGTCCATGAAATTTGTCTTACAGTTAAAGAGGTTCCTGTTTGAAACAGGCTTGAGACCTCTTGGCCTAGAGCATCTTGTGCTTGTGTTGATTTAATGCTGTGTTGTAATATCATTCTTTTTCAAATATGAATTTAATCCAATTGCCTGGTGTTGTGTAACTAGGTAATTCACCTCTCATCCTAGTTTTTCCCATGAACTTATCCAACTTCGCCAGCTGTTTCGCTACTCAGCTAACAGCCATTATATTTTATACACTATTTAATGCCATTGAAAGACATCAGTCTTGGCCCACTGTAATATCTGTTCTCTACAATATCGAACATGAAAATCTATTAACTTCTTATCCCATTCATTTCTTCATCATCTCGAACTCATTACTAGTTGTTCATAGCAGAGATGGGAACTCGAGTTTGTGACTTTGACTTGAGCTACCCTTAAAAGTGCAGTCATCGATTCTAATCAAATACACTTTTTGAAAAATTCAGCAAATATCACCTCACAGGCTGCTAGCTGTCTGTTCTGCGTGTGTGCTGAAAAAAAAATCCAGTGTACACAGCCCTGGCTCTGTAAACAGAGAAACAGTTCAGACTGAGCCACACAGTACCATTCCAACTAATCAGCAACTGGGGGTGTTTTCCAGCCAATCACAGGACGGGGGGAAGGGGAGGAGGAAGATGTGTGTAGTTTTTAGTGCTTGGCATTGCACGTCCATGAATACTGGGGAGCAGAGCTTCTGAAGGAGCACTGAAGGGAGGTGTGTATTTGTTTTGCTGTATCGTTCAAATATAATAATAATAATAATAATAATAATAATAATAATATAATCGTAATCTTTGTCCAGAATTGCTGACTCCCACTTTAAGTTGCACACACAGTGACTTGAGACTTGATTTGAGGCTCGGCTTCATAAGACTTCAGACTCGACTTGGGACTCGTGAACAATATTTTTGTTTTCTTTTTTTTTTTTTGGCGCATTAATATTAATGAAATATCTGACGAGCTGAATGTCATTTCTTCCCTTAAAATCATGTGTAACTTTACACACGTGTGCAGCCACAGATGACTGCATGCTAATAGATAAAGGACTGATGATCTTGAAGTAAATGCCTTGAATTCATATACATATGAATACATATAGCAATGCAGTGTTCTAAGTAGACTGGATGGAATGCATTTGACTTGAGACTTGATGTGGACTCTAGATCAAAGACTTGAGACTTGACCTGCACTTGCAAAAAATGACTTTGGCTCATCTGTGGCTCATACACCTCCTTCATTTCTTCTATATCCACTCCAACAACTTTCACGATTTCAAAACAGCGAGCCCTAACTGCAACCAAACCCAGACAATAATAGACAACCTAGTTAATCCTAATGTCTCTTTTTGACACACACACACACACACAGACACCACTTCCTCCCATTACTATCAGCTTACTTCCTAACATTTCATCCAAATACTATAAAAAATAATTGCTATTTATGATCAACAGTAAATGACATTTCATCCCACACTAATGTTTCTCCCATAGACCTAAATTGTTGTATAACATACAGTATATCATACATGACATCCAGTATATACCACATAACCCCCATAACTCTTTCTCATCCCATCATGGGATGCTACCTGTGGCTAGAACTCTACTGCTTATATAATTTATCTATGAAATTGTAAAGCAGATTTTTCTGAAAATGTTCTTCAAATTCCATTTAAAGTTGTTGTTGGGTTTTTCGTTAGTTTCATTTTCGTTTTTTGGATTTTTGAACCAACTGTCCTTGTTCTTTTTGTTCTTCTAGCCAAGGTTCATCTTGAGTTGCTTGTGGCATTTTTGTGATGTTATTTTTAACAGTATTTGAAAAATCTTGAACATTTTCCCCATTAATACACAATACAAAGTTCAGAAACTGAACATTCGGACACTTGACAGCTGACAATGCCATGATGCCTTCCATAGTAAAAAGCACTGACAGCTTAAAACTGAACTTTTTTACCTAATTACTGAGACTATAAAGCCTTTAATCAAGCCAACATGATGTATGTATCCTGTTCTAGTTTAATTATTAAGTTTCAAGGTCATTGCTATCAAGACCACTCTCCCCACTAGGAAGGTATACAAATAATTTCACTAGCGGTTAAAATAAGCTAAAATTCAGTGTTTATTGACATAAAAACCCACGGTAATGCTACACTAATTTTTAAAAGATGGTCTTTTCATAGCCTTTATATTACATGAATATTTCTCCAAGATATTATACTTCTAAATGATCAAGGTATGATATTTCAGTTATGATCTAAATGCATTTCAAATGGAGAAAAGCAAACTCTCTCTGTATTTAGAGACACACATTCCAAAGTGAATGATCAAAAAAAAAAATAATAAAATAGGTTGAGCTTTTGATATCAAAGAATGTAACTGACTTATCGAGTAATTACAAACCTGTTTAATGAGTATGAATCACGTTGCTGAAAGAATGCACCAAAAGCAAAGACTACTATTTTAAATAATGTGAAAACTCTCTTTTAGATGAAATCGCTCTCTTTATCTCAGTGCACAGTTCCTCTGCCTGTTTCTATAGAATCAGAGAAGACGACGGAAAAATAAAAAGTCTTCCCGCACAGCCTGCATGCACCTAATGTGCCATTAATTGCTGTGTTGATTTCTGATGTGCTGAGTGTTCATGTCTCCTCTTGGACAATCTTCAGCTCAAGGTCATGGAGCAAGCAGAAAAACCATTAGACCATGGACAATTATGAATCCTGATGCTAGTGAATTATTATAAAATTCAGTATGTTGATTGAGTTTCAAACGTTATACCATAAAATATTAACATTAAAAAGGCAATACTCCTCTTTCTTTCTCTGCCAAAATTATTCTTCTTATTATAATAAAAAAAAAATATATATATATATATTTTTTTTTTTTTTTTTTTTCCCATGGGTTAATTAAGACCAAAGTCAGAGGAAAAGCAGCAACACTTAAAGCCAGACTTTTAGTCTTAGCAGCTTTAAAAGGCCTTGACTAAATCAGATTCTAACTGCCAAATCAATGCCAATTATTCTGAAACAATTGACAGCAATTCATTTCAAAGAGCTCATACATTATTCTGGCCATTTCTCAACAAAGACTTACGCATGTAGGACAGTTAAATGGTTAGCCTTAGTAGACTGAATTGGTATCCAGAGGCAGTTAAATTTTCTGGTTTATGTTTATTTACTGGGGGAAAAAAACACTATAAAGTTAAGCTACATTATATTGCCTGATTCGTTCTTTAATATCCAGTACCTGTTCATACTCTTTAGCAGTAAAAACCAGCCACAATTCCACCAATCTCCCAGAGCTAAAAACAGTCAATCATACCACTTCAAGCTCACGAGAAACGGGTCATTACAAGTGTAAGCCATCAAATACGGCTATACAGAGCCAATAACAGAGGCGAGGAACAACAGTTTCAAAGAACTGACACCGTCTTCAGAATTCTTAAATATGAATAGTTGCATTACCTGAATAATATGTGCTGAAATATCGGAACGGGAAGAACAGCTTGACCAATAAGCGGCTAATAAAAACCCTTGTTCTCCTCGAATTGAGTGTCATTTAATGTATTTTTCATTGAATCCAATGCAATGATTCTTGATTTAGTTGCACCACAAATCCCAGTCATACATAAACCCAACAAGAGAAATCGATTAATTCTGTGTTGGGCCTTTCGCTATATGGTCTATTATTTCTAATTATCAAGTTGGTTTCAGAAATACGCTTGTCCAATTGTACACAGCATATCAGCTACCTGGATAAGAAAAGTGCACTCCCAGGTTTACACACATGCACACACACACGACTCTATTTACAAAAAGATCACAGCTCCACCTAGTGGCTCATAGCAGATAGGAAACCTTTCAGAAGCTCAACTGAGGCTTTAAAAGCATTTTTTGAAGAGTGCCTACACTGAGCCGTTACACATTCAGAAGTGCTGGATGAACCTTTTATAATGTGAGGCTGGAGGATTTATGTAAGCCTTAGGTCAAAACTTATGGCATTAATATTTGATGTTAGGTGAGAAGGAACTGCTATTGTCATTATGTATTGACTTGGTAACACTGTAGAAATGTTTGAATTAAGAATTACAAGTTATTCATTTGTCTTTTACCATCATTGCATTCAAGGCACTTTAGGAAATAATCTATGAAGTCGCTATCTGTCATCTGACCTTTCAGGAAACTCCAAACTACTAGGAAGCACTAGTTCATGCAGTTAAGAAGCCCATGTACAGGATCAGCTAAATGAGGGATTTCCCAGACTGCAACCTAAACTAGTAATTAATTTGCATTTATTTTGCACTGCTATACTTCTATAAGCACTATATGCACACCTCTTACAACTGCACTCTATATTCAAGCCCATATCATCTGAACAACACATTTTCATTTTCGCAAACCAAATAATCACAAATGTACACCTTCTACACTTATTTAAGAAGCCCAGATGTCAGGATGCACAGGAATAAAGGTGCAAAACAAAGTCAAACTTCACATAAAGCCTTCATCACATTAAAAGTTTTGACATAAGTCCTTTATAAATCCTCCAGCAAAGACTTATGCAATTCTTATGAAGGTGTTATGTAGCACTTTATTATAATGTAAATGTTCTCCAAATTCAGAAAACTTAAAAAAATAAAACAAGACTAAAATCTAAAGGCTAAAAACAAAACAAGTCCTAAATCATTACCATTAAAAATGATCAACTTCATGAAGTGTCACCGACGCACACTCACTCACCGACGCACACTCACTCACCGACGCACACTCACTCACCGACGCACACTCACCGACGCACACTCACTCACCGACGCACACTCACTCACCGACGCACACTCACTCACCGACGCACACTCACTCACCGACGCATAAAGAAATCAACTGGCTTGAGAAGATTAAAAGTGCTATCATTGTGGATATTGTTGTGTGTGTGTGTGTGTGTGTGTGTGTGTGTGTGTGTTTGCACTTGCTACATACTGAGGACTGAAATACTATTTAACCAACAGAGGGAGTACATTTTTTTGAAAGTGAGGACATTTTGGCTGGTTCTCACTTATTCAAAGGGCTGTTTGTGTGTGTATGTGTGTGTGTGTTGTGTGTGTGTGTGTGTGCTTTTAATCAGGCTTCAGTATAATTTTTAAACAACCATTCTTCCATGAATTTCTGATTATACTAAAAATGACCATGAGCATGCTAGCCATGACAGCAATAATAAAGATGTCACTGATTATGCCCGCATTACATTCTAGTATTTAACAATATTCTGTGGTTAATATTAACGTTGAATGTCTATATGTGCCCCATTTTCATAGTTCACATTGAATTAATTAAAGCACACATATGGAAAAATTCTGAATTTGAGTCTTATACTGTCACTTTTCACCCTTCCAAAAATAAACCATGCTAGAAAATGGGTTCACAACACACACACACAAAGACACAGACACACACACACGCGCGCGCACACACACACACCTACCTCTCTTCACCCGCTGAGTTCCACAGTCTGGGCCTGGTGCACCGAGAGGGAATTTACATTTTAATAGGCAGAGCTGCTCGTGCCGCCTTCGAATGAGAGTATATGCTCAGCTGAACAGCGGGAAATGCACCCCACAGCAGAAGTTTAGAATGAACCCCAAGACAATTCCTAGTGCACACAGACAGAAAATTATATTTTTAGACCTACTCCGGCACATATATTGTATACATATAGAAATAATTTTCTACCAACACTCATCCTTTCCTCTCCAGATATGTGCACCTGGGCTGATCATCTCAACTCACTGTATCAGAGTTCCTAGGTGTGAAATGCATAGAGAAGTGTATTATGCAGAGCCATAATGCTAATAGTATTATCACTTTCATAGATAGTAAACAGATGGGCATGCTGTGACGCTCATGCTAAGGGAACAGGGGGTAAGTTCCAAATTGCAGCATTGGCAATGGATGCAAATCAATTTTGTCAAACTGTATTGTACTTGCCTCTTAAACTATGAGAAACTATCTGACAGCAGTTAATGGCAAAAAAAAAAAAAAAAAACCTTACTTAACACACACACACACAAAGACACACACAAATCCTCTTCTTTTTATGCCCCTCACATTTATAGTTTGGAATGACTGAGTGTGAAACAACACAAGATGTCACTGCTCCAGGCATGCAATCAAGTGAAGGGCCCCTCCCAGGCCTAATTAATAACTATTGAACACGCTAACAACAATCAACACTAATTAAATACACGCTTGTTGACAAGAGAGCAAGCCTTATCAAAGGCACACCCCCAAAAAAGAGGCACTGGGGTGTTGAAAGGGGGGAGGTGGATGAAGTGAGGTTGCTCCTGTTTTCCATAATTAGTTAGCAAAGTGCCCCGAGTCACACTTTTGATTGGGAACCCCGGCAGCCAGGTGTTGTGTCTGTCACCACGAGCAGCCAGGCAAAGCAAACCAGCCTCAATAGCCTCAATGAAGCTCTGCACTACTTTACTGGGGTGGAATTGAGCGAGGTTTAGGAACTGCCTTGGAGCGCTTTCTTGGTTTTTGCCACTGTGCACCTGTTTGTGAGGTAAAACAACAATCTCAGTGCGCATGGGAAAGCCAGTGAAGTATAGGATACTATATACTCAGCTTGTACATAAGAGCTGCTGCTATAATCATGAAGGCTATAATGCTTATAATGAACATCCTTTCAATACACTTGGTACAGTTTGACTTTATAGTATAGAGTTATGGATGATTTAATACTCCACTATCCAAAAAGGATGGGTTACATAATCTGTCTAGTTCCACTCAGGTTTTTCTAACTCCTTACCCAAATTTCTCTAAAGCTGCTATGTGACCATGCCTAATGGTATATGAACTTTACAAATAAAACTGAATTGAATTGTATATAGTATGGCAGAAATCGCACAGTCCCCCTGGCATCATCCTGCTCACATCCAAACACACACACACACAAATCAGGAGTAATGCTGAGTGACAGCTACCACAGGGCACGGCCCTAGCATCGACATCAGCCGTTTGTTCCCATGATCGCTCCCTGATAGCCAATTGGATTTGTCAGTGACCCTAAACAATTGCTGCGATGAGGATCAGCAGGCCTTTCCTTCCCTTGGCCCCGCTGCCCATCCTGATCAATAGAGCTGATCAATGGCCAGCAGTCGATACTGACGACTCTACTGCCTGCTCCAGAGCAGAGACAGCTGCCCAGAAGGGTGGCAGTGCACTCCCCCTCGAGCACTTGTTGAGTCGTTTAGTTTGGCGTGTAAATACAAAAATGTTTACACTAGCACTGAATCTCCTGTCCATCACCCCTCCCTTTTTAAAAAGTGAACAGCAGCATACGCACGCAAACACACAAATATCCACAAAGATCCCGAATCCAATCAGTCGGGCTGACCTGATCTCATTGTGATCAAAACCTCAAAACCAACATCATCTAAATTCCTGATCTAAGAGCAACTCTCAGGATTTCTCTGGTATTAGCTGAGGTTTAGGGTCACAATCGAGAGGCTCAGCTGTGAGGGCCTGCCAACAAGCATACAGCTCCGCGTCCCGGGCCGCTGAAGAGCCTTGAGTAATACACGAACCCAATTAAATCTCTACCTGAGCTCAAGCTTTCCTCTCGACATGAGACAGCCTACGCAGCCTTGCTGTATATGCCTCAGCTGGGTCACCCCTTACATCCCATGTACACATGTGCTTAAGGATTTTCTGCTTTGATGAGCTGAACTGACAAAGCAGCGCTGCTGATTCACATCCATCCTATAAATAAAAGCACTTGTGGCTGAGTGGGCACAGTGAGACACACTGACCCAGAGAGTGAGAGCACGGCAGCTGCCACAATTACAGCTGATTAACAGAAAATTAAAGGGAAGACACAGAGTGGCATGATAAGTTTAACAGACATGACTTCCTGCACATTTTGCAGTGCAGGAGCAGCCCGGTGTCGATTTTGTTTTCCGTACGACTGCCTCACACATCTGTCTGTGCCGTTGCTTTGGCACGCTCTTGCGATTGTCAGAGCCAAGAGGAGTTAGTTAACCATTCTCATTAATTAACAGATTTAGCCCCCTGGAGAAAAGAGCACAAAAGAACCACTGCCGAAGCTCCAACGCAGGACTCTTGCTGATATTTGTCCATCTAGGCCATATGTATACTGGAGGAGGCACAAATGCAAACACATACATCCTCTAAAAAAAAGCTCATTCTCTGTGGTGTGAATAAAGGCCTAATGCAGCACAATGGCCTCTTTTAATCCGATTATTCTTCATCTTACACCCAGGTTTAACCAGTATAATCAATAATCGTGCTTTCTCTGTATTTTCGTCCAATTTACAAAAGGACTTTTTACAAAACACAAACCTTGAGCTGTCAAAAGAGTGCCTTGTTCACTGATTGACCTTAGTTGTGTATAATTGAAAAGGCAATCATGTCTCAAATGAGGACAGAGAAATAAAATGCACATTTTGCTTGGTGTGTATAATCTATTTCAGTTGCTCCACTAAAGCCCAGCTATTTTACACACCAAGGTAGTTAGTGCCACTTATCTTTTCCCTAACATACTGTTCACATTTTAGAGTTCGTAGACACTTCGGTTTCAAACAAAGCTTAATGAGTTTCAAGCTTTCCTTTCTAACAGATTCACATCTTTCCTGTTGTTTGCAAATCCAAAAACTACAGAGTGGAATAAATGTAAATAATAATAAAGAAAGGAAAACATTATAGACAATAACGATGTATATACATTTTGCTATGTTGACTGAATTGATCAGAAACGCACACTTACCCCTCACCTTTTCCTCTTTGGGTACAAACAGAAATGTACCTCAGAGTAAAATGATATAATACGCCATTCTCCTCCCCTGGTTTAACCGGCACCTCCAGGGATGGTGTGGTTTTTTGAGAAAACACAATCGCTCCCCTGTGACACTGTTAATGTTTTTGTAAACATTCAGAGCACATCGGTAATGACTGGTTAGCCAGCAAATCACTAAAATACAACAAAGGATGGCACTTTATTCCAAGGTAGCTAATTGGCAATTAGTAAAACAATTGCCGAATGCTGCAGTTCCTGTCTAAATGACAGCTTTTCCTGCACGACCCGACACAGCAGCACACTGCACAGCACACAGCGAGCTACGCTTCCTCATAAAATTACACTAAATTGCCAGACATGCAAAATGGGCTCATTTACCTAAATAGTGTGACTGAATGTATGTTCATCAAGTTTTTCTTTTTTTAGAAAACTAACATAAATTGGCTCTTCTGGGTGTATGCCTGTTCGAGACAGAAACAGAAGAAGAGAAGACGTGTAATTAAAGCCAGCACATAATCACCAGAACATGTGAGGCCTTTTGCAAAACACACAGCTACAAAACAGTTAAAGCAGGTGAGGCAGATGTGGATCCTACACAGTGTCAAACAGGGGAGCGGCACGATTAATTGTATTTTATCCTCATTGTGAAATGACTTTAATGAACACATTGTGAAAAGCTGCAATATCAGAACGGCTTAAAATGTTGACATCATTAGAGTAGGACTGCTGAGAGGCAGAAAGTTACAGACTGAAGACAGCAATGTACACTAAGGAAGTGAGCTGTGTTATGAGGCCCAAAGTGAAGCAGTGTTACTGTTACTACCCTGAAGTTGACGGCTCTTATACCACAGCATTTTGCCAGCAATATACTGTACATTTTTATTCCAGTTATTACAAGTTAGAATTAATGGCAGATATGAACAGAAATAAAGTTCCTCTTATTGCCATAACGACCTCCTTGCATAAATTTCCCTTTTCTGGCATTTTTTGTTTGTTTTTTAATCACAAACGGAGTGCAATACCTATGTAGTGTGCAGAAGTGGTGATTTTGGAAGCCATTTTCTGTTTCATTGTAGAGTAAACATTTGCAGAAATAGTCATATACTCCAAGTATTCTTTCCATACATTTCACTGATCCATTTTTTTGCCTATCCAGTCAGAGAATATATATCCATATTCATGTAAACAAAATGTTTCGTCTTAAAGAGGTCCACTATGTAGGATTCAGCTGATTGCAACCACCTGAATACCACTGGCATGTTGGCGTATTCACACTCCCTTGCTTTTATCGTGCTAAATAATAAGTATGATCCTCCATTTTTTTAAATTTGTGTTCTCAAACTTGTTAGCAAGTGCCAGCAAACACTGATTCTTCTGCTTTCTTCTTCCTTGTCTAACTTTCTTTCTTCTTTCCAGATTCATGATAGCCACTTGTAAAAACGCAAAACGTGGAAGGCGCTCTCTAGAGGTTTGGCCATTCATTTGGCGCAGCATGACGGCCCCATACAGGTGGACCTGCTCCCTATGAAGATATAAAGAGCTCATTCAAAACTTACAAAAGTGCAAACAGGTAAATTAGACACTAATGAAAACATGCTTATGAATACTATATTCCATTTATGCTAATAGATCCCACTAAATCCTACATTATTGGACCTTATATATGAATATTGCAACTCATGTTGTCATATGATCCAATAACTGCAGTGCCGCCGTAGTGTTAAACGGTAAGCACATTGTCTCAGAGGCAATTTTATTTTTCTATAAAAATACCCCAAACAATTCATCTCCAACTAAAAAACAACTCTAAACTTGTACACTAACAAACCTGGAACTGCAAAATTAAAAGTGTAATGAGGAAAGAAACCCAACAGTGAGCAACAGAAACAGGTAACAGAATGACTTCTCACCAACATGGAACGTGCCAACATCATCAATCACGCAGTCCCTCTGTACCGTTCAGAAGGCAGAATCGTTCATACTGTTCATCTTGACTCTCCCTCACAATTAATAACAGGATATTGGAGAAATCAGCTGTGTTGGTATGTCCAGTCGCACGGGGGAGCAAAAGAGAGATGAGAAACAGGGCAGACTGAAAGAAAGGTGAGAGTTGCTCTCTGGAGTGCTCTAGTGTATTTGTAAACATTATTAATCACAGATTAGCAGATGGGGTGCTAATTGCACCTGCGGAAATAATATGACCCAAAGGATACTTCTATTTACCGACGTCAACTGGCATTTCCATCAGGCGTGCCATGAGAAAGAGAGGGAGAAGATGTTTAATAAGCTGCATCTGAATTGTCCAAATTGTCATCACCCCCCACCTATGCCCATCAAACATACCACACGCAATCAGCAGCTCCACCTACTACACTTCCCCACACCTGACGTGTTACTGCACCGTGAGAGACACTGCATCCCTACAGACCTACGTCCTGAGCAGCAGACCCTCAACACCTGCTACACATCCCCAGGCATGTGATGTTTATCCATAACGTAGGTGTGATTTATATCCTGCACAAGGAAGGGCCGTACCGAACGGTCTTGTGGACTATGAAGAAAAGGCCAGGAGAATGTGCTAGATTTCCAGAACTCTAGTTGACTAACGTTCCATCATGAAAAAGTATCACACAGAAACAATGTGTCTGCTGACAGTCTCTTGCAAAATCATAATCAGTGAGCTGTACGTTAAATATGGGTGTGAGACAGGAATGAACCTTGGATGGGACAGGGCACCATGCACACACACATTCACATATACGGTCAGTTTATCATCACCAATCCACCTACCAAGCATGTTTTTTGGCAGGTAGGAGGAAGCCTGAGAACATGAAGGAAAACCATGCAAACACAAGGAGAACATCTGAAATTGCTCAACCATTAACCCACGATCAAGATTGAAATGGAAACCCTGGAGCTGTGAGACTCTGCCACTCTTCCACCCTGCATATATTACATATATTTCATTACATGTAAACCCGTATTTAAATTAAACAAACCTGTTTTCTGCATGACAGTATAAATACAAGTATGAGCCGTGTCTCAAATTGCGCACTATGATGTATCAGTATCTCCTTTCTTTCCAGCTCTTCTCCATTTGGCCACTGGTGATTGGTGTAACGTTGTTGGTGCAGGAGATGAGAATGATGACTGGTCTAAGAGGCCCTTAACATTCACAGAATTACAGATGATGTGGACATCCTTTATATTTTAGCTAGTATGTTTCACATCACCTACACTACAAAAACATGGCTACACTGTTGGTTTTTGGAAACTGTTTAGATCAATTTTTAGTGCACACTTTTACATAAAGGAATTGTGATTGGGATAAAACTTGTGTTGGGAACTGTGCAGGTTCTAGCTATGCATTAGGCTCTAGTAGATATAACCCAATGCAGTGTACACAGAATCACACAGTCAGCTGTTTTATGCAAACACAAGTTCCAGCTTGTCTCACACTCACCCGACCATCAGCATTCTGGATCAATCAGGACTCTCCCATGCAGCGATTGCTAATTGATGCACTAATCCAGTGGTTAAGTACTGTGCCCATGAGCTCGGGAGTGCATCCAAGGCAAACACCTGGCATCGCTCATCGATGTGTCACGTCTGGAGATCGAATCGAACAGCGGACTTACGGTGCAAGGAGACGTACACAGAGGGGGCTGATACTCACGCAGCATACTACTGAACAGGGATCATACTATTGTAGGCAATTTTTCAGAACTTTAACAGCACATATTTGCATAACATTTACATCACTTGTAAATTTAACCAACCTTGTGTTCTATTTAGCAAAAAACAAAAAAAAAAACCAAAGTTGGCAATGCTGTTAAACAAGCAATGTCTTTTTTTATTATATACTGTATACAGCGAAAAACAAACGTTTGCATATGCTTAGGACAAAAAAAAGCAAAGAAATTAGATTTATAGCAATAAGGCATTGAGTATGTCAGGTTTGTCAGATGTTCCTTCACTAAATAACAAAGAACATCAAGGATCAAACATTGTATGTTAAGATATTTTAATGATATACTCATTAAAGGTGATATCAGTTCAAAGGTTTGCATTTTCCTTTCTTAATCTGGTAGAAATGTTCTTTAATAACTTGTTCACCCTTCATCTTCATAACTGCACCAAACCTTGCTTCAGTTTTTTCCCTGTGCTCAGTATCTTATAGCACTTTCACAGGATTTCCTTGATATTGTCAAGGACAATTTGTCTAGTTTGTCATTTTTCCTATGTCTGAAAAGTTGTACACATTAGGGCTGGGCTACATGACAATACAGAAGATTGATATCATGATAAATGTCCCAATACACTTTTCTGAGATACGATATCCTTTCATTAAATGTACTTTTTAAATTATTACAAATTGACTGGAAGCAGCTCATTTGATGTAAAAATTGTGTACTTAATATTTAAAATTGTACAATGTTAAAAAAAAAATTATTTGGTTGTTAAATCTGTTTATTCATTCAATATAAATAAGAAGATGCAGTATTAATATGAAAACTATAGAAAAAAATGTTACAAATTGTAAATATTAAATACTGCATCACCAAACAAGTTTTTTTTTTTTTTAATGCAGCACTACAGTATTTCTAGCAATATGTTCGAAAACCTAAACATCACAATGGCCATCATGTATCATAGAATTGTCTCTGAAAATTGTAAAATATTTTTAGCATGTTACCCACCCTTAGTATAAATAGCTATTTATCATATTTTTTATGATGCATGAGAGCACTAACAAAGAGTCCTCTTCAAACTCACCAGCACGGTCTCTGTCTCTAATGCTGTAAAAGGCCAAAGAGTCAAAAGAGTGCATTAGAAACAACAGCCTGATCATACCACAAGCACAAGACTGAGAGCGGCTTTCACTCTAAACACTCTCATCCACCTCCTGGCAGCCTTGGCTCTCGGCTCTCTCTCTAACACTACAACCACATATGAACACCTGGTCACGATACCTGAACAAAGCTGATAGTCACAGCACACCTCATTATAATTGTTTAAGATCTTAATTCTTTTTAAGCTTTAGAGATTGAGGTCTGTTCTGGTCATGGAGCCCTCTCAGCAAAGGAAGGTCAGTGAACAGACGATGAAGCCGTAAAAACGTATCTGATTAGGACTAGAACACACTTCCAAAATCACAGGAAATGATTTCAAATTCTCAGTGTTCTCTAAAGCTTTGTAGCACCAAATCCCAATGGCCGTCATCTTGACAGATGTCTTTTTAGTTAGGGTTATGTTGCCCTCACGCTCAAGCTGATAGGAATGGTAGGTCTGGGGTGTTTCAGTGGCACGCTACTGCCACCTAGTGAAGAAAACTGAGCAGCCACAGCAACACAATGCAATTAAACTGATATCACAGAAACACTGAGAGATATAAAGCTTATATAGTAATAGATCCACAGACATAATACTAATATAGTTATTATTTATTAGTATATATCTTCTCTGAGCTACACACACACCTGTACACCTGCACATTTATACTGTTATCCAATCAGTCAGTCATGTCCCAGATGCAAAATGCATAAAATCATGCAGATACAGGTCAAGAGCTTCAGTTAATTTTCACATCAAACATCAGGATGGGGAAAAATTGTGATCTCTGACTTTAAGCGTGGCATGGTTGTTGGCACCAGGTGGGCTGGGTTAGGTATTTTCACAAACTGCAGATCTCCTGGGATTTTCCCACACAATCTCTAGAGTTTACACAGAATGGTGCAAAAAAACACCCTCCTGTGAGTGGAGGTCTGCATGCTGAAACACCTGGTCAAGGAGAGAGATCAGAGGAGAGTCACTGGACAGGTTTGAGCTTACAGGAAGTCAATAGTAACTCAAATAATCACTCTTTACAGCAATGGTGGATGGACAACACATCAAACCTTGAGTTGGATGGGGTACAATAGCAGAAGACCACATCCGGTTCCACTTCTGTCAGGCAAGACCAAGAATCTGAGGCTATCATGAGCTCATCCATCCATCCATTATCTATACAGCTTTATCCGTCTGGGTTGCAGGGGAAGCTGGAGCCAATCTCAGCAGACTTTGGGCGAGAGTTGGGGTACACCCTGGGCAGCGCGGTTGAAAAGTGTGATTATACGAGTTACTATGTCCTTCTGGCAGCTCGAACCAATCTGGCCATTTTCCTCTGACCTCTCTTATCAACAAGGCATTTCCACCCACAGAACTGTACCTCACTCATGTATATATATTTTTGTCCGCACCACATCTATCCAACATTTAAAGTCACAGAGATAACACTTCTTCCCCATTCTGATGTTTGATGTGAACATTAACTGAAACTCTTTACCAGTATCTGCATGATTTTTTGGAAAATACCATAAAAGAGCAGGTATACACATGTTCCTATTAAAGAGTACCATGAGTGTACATACCTATTTTCCCATCTTTTCTGTTTTAAGAAAAGACACTAGCACTGTTAGCATACATGTCATGATATGTGCTGTGAATCGTGACAGTTTCTTTATAAACTTTAATGACTTATGAACAAATGTTCAGCTATTAATTTTCCCATTAGATATTCCTGTTCAAAGGAATTCCTGTTGTAGTGACAAATTCCAGGACATTCCAATAGCAGGAATATGTCACACTATGAACTGGAATGTAATAACAGTGATTAATGATATATCAAGCTGTCAGTGTAGTGTATAGGAAAGGTCTAATCTATGATCACACAATATCAAACCTCTGGGAAACCGTTGTTCACAAGGCATTTGGTGTTTTCTACTGAAGTTCTTCTGTGCCCCTCATACCTCTCTCACGCAAGGCCACACATCCTCTCACTCACTTCCCACAGCTTTTTGGCCAGCCCATCATCTCTGGCCATGTCACTGACGTCACATACGGCGCAAGAGGAGAAGTATCTGCCACTCAGAGGCTCCAAGCCCTCCTGGAGGGCACAGTGCAGCGTGGTTTGAGCTCCTCCTTCTGGGCTCAGAAAGAAGAGCTTGGAGAAGATCAACTCCGGCAGCTTCAACCAAAAATTCAAATAGCGGCCAAATTCTGTAGCTACTACACCTGAAAGGAAACACATATAGGGAGAGAAATTATGCAGTGAGTCTGGTGCTGCACAACTTTTAACTTCCCTGACTTGACATCTGAGTACATGACTAAGCTCATTCACATTCAGGCCAGGAACACTCTGACCCCAGGATCATAGGATTTGGCTTAAATTTTACTTTTTTGTGTTGCTGTCATTTGTTGAACTCATCGCCATTACTTAAGTATGTTTCAAAAGCATTCTTTTTCCTGATCCTCAGAAAGAGTCTATTAAATCTAATATATTCATTCATCTTTAGTAACAACTTTATACTGGTCAAGGTGGATCTGGAGCCTATCCTGGGAATCCTGGTAGCCAGAAAAACACCCAGCCACCATGCACACACACATTCACACTCTCTTTCACATCTAGGGGCAATTTAGGGCGTACTCACACTAGGCGATCTGTGCCATGCCCGAGCACGTTTGAACCCCAAATTCCAGTTTGTTTCTATTAGTGTAATCACTGTGTGCCGTGCTCAGACCAAGTACCGAACTTGAATTCTCTGACCCATAAATTGGATGGTCCCATTTAACAAATTCAATTCATTCGAGAATAATAGGGTAAGTAGTAATAATAATAATAATAATAATAATAAAACTTAATAGTGGGTCTGGTTCTGAAACATGAATTGCGGTTGGCAATTAAATAGCAAATTCCTCCCTAACGTCTGCTAATTCTGAAAAAATCTTCTTTCGCAGGCAGCACGATTTACTGAATTACCATAACTGATAAATCTGTACGCCATATGGGGGGGCAGTCGGGCATTGAGACCAAAACGACTCCAAATAAGCCACAATGTAACTCCATCACGCTATGCAAGAGCACTTTTCTTCAACACAAAAAAAGTCACATTGTAATGACGCAGGTGTACCCGGACCTTTAACATTAAGCGCAATGTGAGTGTAGGCGTAGGTGTGGGAAGTGGGTGTGTGTGGGGGGGATCAATAATGAATCTTATCTCCATTTTTTTAAAAAACCTTCCTAGCGACAGAAATTAACCATGAATAATTAAGCTAAGAATAAGCTAATTCACACAACTCCCTGATATATGGTGGGGCAAAAAAGGACTAAACAATGAACAAGAATGCAACAATGATGAATAAAATATAAACAAGCAAACATTAAAGCAATGTGTAACATGACTTCATACTGAACAGCTTTCCCTTTGGATATGTTAAAATAGGAGGCACGGTGGTGCAGTGGTTAGCACTGTCGCCTCACAGCAAGAAGGTTTCCTCCCACAGTCCAAAGACATGCAGATTAGGTCAA
>JAQQZX010000003.1:8061357-8075753 GCA_030068355.1 Notoglanidium maculatum
TCGCCCCAAGATGCTGGGATTGGCTCCAGCTTCCCCGCGACCCAGACGGATAAAGCGCTATAGATAATAGATGGATGTTAAAAAAAGTTTTGGGAGATAAACTTGCAGACAGCCTTTTACACATCATGCCACTGCTGTTCCATTCAGTCAAAAAAAAATAAATACTACCTGTCATGATGCTAGATAAACATGAAATGAATCTGCAAACATCTTTGTGACAAAAAGAACCATGTCCCATTTTTGTTTTGCCCCAGAGTGTGTGTAATGCCAGACATTTCAGACTCTCTGTGCCCAGGATGTGACATGACCATGAACATGATATGGATCGTATCATCATATCATCAGATCAGTGAGTCAACATTGCTAAAAGCATAAGATAAAAATACCAATGAAAACACAAAAAGAAGAAGGTTGTAAGTGATCTGATCACTAACCAGGATGCAGGCTATAGCAGGTCACGCTGCTCCCCTCTAGACGGTTGGCCAACTCTCGGGTAAACAGCACGTTACATAGTTTGCTATGGCAGTAAGCCATGAAGTAGTGCCAAAATGACTGCCCTGTCACCAAATCCTTGTGTGTGTTTAGAGTGTTGAAGTCCACAGAGCCCAGGTGATGCAACCTGGCTGACACGTTGATGATTCGACTCTGCCCTGATGCCTTCAGCCGATCCAGCAGCAGCAGAGTCAGAAGAAAGTGGCCCAGATGGTTAACCCCGAACACCATGCCAAAGCCATCCTCAGTTCTGCCTGATCCCATCAGGCCTTGAGCAAAGAAACAAAAAAATAGCATATATAGGGTATGACTGTACAACAAAACTAAATAAAATGATAATGTGATAACAATGCAAATGAAGGTAGAAGTCCATTTTTGCTGGTCAGGGTCATGTTAGTGTTGGAGCCAATCCCAAGAACATTGGACGTGAGGCAAACTCCAGTCTATCATGGGGTACCACACACACACACACACACACACACACACACACACACACACACACAAAACAGAGCTCAGGATCGAACCAGGGACCCTGGAGCTGTGAGGAGGGAACGCTACACACTGCAAGAAGGTCTAGTGTGAATTCCCTGAACACCCCGTACCAGACAGGGTTGCTATAAGTCACCTGCATTGTTGATGAGCAGGTCCAGTCTGGGCTCAGTCTTGAGAAACGTCTCGGCAAAATCACGCACAGACTTAAGACTGGCCAAGTCCAGATGCATAAAGAGTACAGCGGTGTTACCACTTTCCTACAAAACACAGAAACAAATATTTACTATGTTACGTTGTACGCCATCAAAAGCATGAGAGAATCAGAACAACATGCAATAACTTTACCCTTCTGACGTCATACGCAGCCGCCTCAGCTTTCTCCTTGTTTCGGCAGGCCAGAATAACCCTGGCCCCTCGTCTGGCCAAATCCAGGGCTGTTGCCTTCCCAATGCCAGTGTTAGCACCTGTGACATTTGTTTGGTGAGGTTAGGGAATCCCATCAAATCAAGATATCACTATGAGATCAACAGTTTCAATCCAAGTCATGAATGAACAGAATCACAGTTCACTACAGATCATAATTACGCCAAACTCAGTCAGCACCGTTGCATTTGGTCTAAATTGCAAATGACTGTCAGTTTGACAGTGTTATTATAACTCACCAGTGACTATAACTGTCTTCCCGTTCAGCATCGCTGTACTCCTGCACCTGGCTCCTCTAAACATGTTGTAGTAAATAAGTAAATATCCGGTAACGGCAGCTGTTATTATCGCCAACACGACACACATTATTCCACTATATGCTTCCGGTACCGGTTTCGAGGAAAAATACTGGTGCAATTTAACTTCCAGAACTTTAAATCTCCTCTATCTCGGTAAGTTGTGTGTTTTTGTAGCGTTGTCGTTTGAAACGACGTAATCGCACTACTTCCGGGTGTCCGCAGCCTTCCTGTTGTGCCACTAGGTGGCGCGCGTGCTGTGTTTTTTTTTCTCCTCATTATTCCAACGCGCGTGATCCAAAGTCAAACTCCCTAATTTTTGTCGTTGTAGTTACACAAAGTGTTCATGGCTAAATGTTTCCAAGCTAATATTTAATTAAAAAGTGTATACTGGGGTTGCTTTAATAATCGAACATGTGCTGTTTATGAAACTTAAACTAGTACAATACATCGATATTCACACAGCAAAAAACAGAATTCAATGTTAACGGATCCCACTGAAAACTATAACTGGTCTGATCAGTTGCTCAAGCTGGTAGACCACACCCCAACCACGTTATTAAAAAATCAACAATGAGCAAATTAGAAAACATTAATTGATCAAATTAGTCATACAGAAACTAGAAAATAATTTACTAGCTGGTAAAGATGTGTGCTAAAGTGTACTAGCTTGAATAGCTCAACCTGTTTCTGCTTCACACCAAAGCTGGATTTTTCAGCAGGATAGCAATTTTACCTAAATGTACATGTACATTTACAAACATTAAGTATTGCAATAATTATTGCATCAATGGATGCTATCTTTATTGAATTGGTATAATGGGCAAAGCTATTTTACTACAGTATTCTTTTTGTTGTTGTTGTTGTTGTTGTTGTTGTTGTTGTTTTGGCATATTTGAATGCTTTAAAGTTAGCCATTTGAAACTATGGACTCTTCATTACTGCTAGTAAGTTTAAGCATTAAAAATCTATATCCAAATCGTATTTACATACCACAAAAATTCATTAGCTAATGTTTAAAATTTATATAGCTAAAATACTTTGAAATTAAGTAATTTGAATTTTTTTTGTTTCAAATTTATAAAGCTAAAATACTCTTTTCTTCACTTGTGAATTTGCTTGAAAAAATCTTCGAGTCATTTGCTTTTGGTGAGGGGAAAAACATACTCAGGGAATTTTTATGTTTTTATGCTTTTATTGATCACTTTAGCACTGATCACATTGTGACAATGATAAGTACAGAATTCCCATCACTGCCTCATTCACAGCTTCCGCATGCTGGTGATCTGTCAATCTTTTTTTATAATGGCAAGAGTGTTACAAAAAATAATAATAAAGCATTTCTTAACACTTTGCCATGTAGCACCAGATTTCATGTCTGTGCCATAACTGGTCTGGTCACAGCAGGAATGGAAGAGTAGAGGTGAGGAGGAGGTAGAGGATGAAGATGAGAAGGAGAGGGAGGATGAGGAGATGAGTGAGGAGGTGGAGGTGGGTGTGGGAGGGAGAGAGGGAGGAAGAGAGCAGCCCTCACTGCTGGACCCGGCGAAGTGATTGCACCTGGAAGGTGTGAGCATGGGATCCCCACTCCCGGTAGTGTTTATACTCGCCTCCATGGCGATCACACTCCAAGATATATTGGTAGCCACGGTAGCCAGGGTACTGGTAGCAAACCCAACTACAATAAGATGAGAGGAGAAGTGAGGTAGAACATAGGCTGATTTTCTCACTCAACAAAGACAAACCGGAATGGTTTTCTAGGTATGGATTAAACCAGCTCCAAATTAAGAATTGTTTTAAAAATGTAATCTGCAGTATATTCATTGCGGAGTTCAGGTTTAATCTGTGAGAATCCATCCCAATGAAATGTAAATATTAAAACAAGAAATATCAATGATGTTAACCATCATTAAATACTGAAGAGCCTGGAGACCAAATATCACAACTAAGAAGAACCAAAAGCTGCTCAGACGATATGAAAGGCAATGAAGGCAAGTATTTGAATTGATATCATGCTGGCTTTTTTAATAGCTTAACATACACTATTTCACCATTTTTGTTATATGTTATAATACAGGAACATTACATTTTCAAGATCTTCTTACAATAATTACAATGCTATAAATGGCATTTTTGGTTTTGTCATAAGGGTATGAAAACCTTTGCACTCAATGGTGGTGAGAATAAGAGGAAATAGTGCAAGAGAAAACCAGAGAGTACGACAGAATGAGAGATACTTACGCCCCGCTTTGGACCTGCATGGATCCAATCTCATTGTTGGTCCAGCCCATAGCCTGAAGAGAGGGGTAGTCATCAGTCATCTCCCACTGGCGACCAATGAAATTCTCCCGCTCAAAGACTATGATCTTTGACTCCTTATGGTTCTGCAAAGCATATCAGCATAGATTTACATGCTTGTGCATGTAATCTAACACACATACTATGTTCTGCTTATACAGTATATACACTCTCTGTGAGATAATCATTCTGAATGATGAACAATAAATCAGCTGTTTATTATAGAACCAGGGCATGAGACTCACAGCACAGCAGATTGGGCGGAAGGACATCAGTCTCTCAATATGGTAGGCGTTGCTGCCACTCCATGCTTCCCAGCGAGGGTAGTCTCCTCTCTCCAGGATGAACTGTTGCCCACAATAGCTGGAGTGCTCATAACCCGCCCATCTGCCCAAGCACACACATACACAAGAACATTCCAGAAACACTATACAACAGCAAAGTTAAAGATCTGCATACTCTCATTGGAAAACAAATATCAATGGGAGTCTCCTTTTTTTTCTCACAGCTAGGGCAATATGGATGAGACTTACGCTCCACATTCCACCTTCAGTGAGCGAACATTGTCAATTCCACACTCCATGATATTCTTGCAGGAAGAAGTGAAGTCCATGCGTTTGCCCTGGAAGTTCTCCTGGTCATATACTGTGATCTGAGCATGGGTAACAGGTTATGAGAAACATGAAGTCTGTTTTTAATTCAGTATATTTGCATGATCACTGCATACTCACCTTCCATGGTCCTATTGGTGTTGGGGTGGTCGTAGCCATGTTTATAAAATTTCCAAGTACTGAGAGAGTGGCCTGAGAAACACACACAAACACATACACTTGTAATAGGGTTAAAACAACATGCATAGGGCTATGTATGTATGGCATTTAAGCTATTCATGCATTTATTTCCAAAATGCTTAAAATAGGAAACAGTATTATAACAAATATATCAATAAAAGGATTACTCTAAGAAACCAAAGCTTAGTGCTTTTTTCTGTGATCACTCAAAAATGAACTTTGGTTTTGAAGTTCTGGCAATTTGTATGAGGTTTTCTTAAGTGGTTTTAAGTGAACGTGAATTGTCCAGTATGAGGTTAAGTGCAAACAAAATTGCAAACAAAAAAACAAGCATGTTGTGTTTGTTTTGGGCCATTTTGAACACTGTGTTGTGCAGTGGTGCCTCCCTACCAAATATTTTTGCAAGTCAGACAGAAAATGACACAAGCAGCTGAAAGGACCAAGATGCACAGCTTACCTGACCTACCTAATAAATAGCTGTCAAGGGGCTCCACACAACGGTGTCCTGACCTCAAACTGCGCTCTATTTATACATGGCTTGGCTGAAAGGAAAGCTAGGCCACAGGCCAACCAACGGTCAGCACTTTGCTCCAGGCCTCATTGTTCCCACCTGAGCCACTGGCTTACACAGCCCACATTACCGGCTGCCAGGAGGGCACCGTGCCCGCTGCCTGCCAGGCCAATCGCTTACATACATAGTTTTACACATGACAGTTTTGTCAGGTGAAAAACCCACATCTGCACTTAGCGAGTGTGTTTGAGGGGTTGAGGTCATTCTAACAATGATATTACCTGGATCACATTTATATTACCTTCATCACCAAAGCAAATAAAGCTGGTCTATAATCTAACTTTTAAAATTTGACTAAAATAATCACAGGGATACAGAATTATGATAAACAATAAGCATTCACTGAGAACCTTCTGTTCGTCACTCTCAACCCTCACGTACAGAGCGCTTCAACTGACCTCCTGCTCTTACATACTCCCACACATAAATGCGCACACACACACCAACACACACACATACACACGCACACACACACATAACCCTTTACATGTCCATCCATTCAACATCCATGTCCTGCCCACTCTTTTGATTTTATGCAAAATAGGCTGCTGGACAAGGCAAGAGGGGACCATTAGGAGGTGAGTGACATGGTGGAAAAGAAAAGTGAGATGATGTAAATAAGCCCTTTTAATCCAAAGAACATTAATTTGGAATATCTTGTTAAACTTAATGTTAAAGACAAGTGTGATATGTTCATTGTTTATTTTTCATTAACAAATGCTTCCATTTTGCCACAAAATGTGCTTCTTATATGGAAGTGAATCATATGAACCAATGATTCTTGTCAACTCATTTGATTCATAGTGTCCTGGATTTTCTGATTCAGTCAAGGTCATAGAAGTCAGAAGCCAAAAACTTAGCCACATAACACATAACACCACTGAATGAGCTGACCCTAGCCTACTAAAGTCAGCACATTGTTCTCAATCCTACAGAGAGAGAGAAAGAGAGGTGGGGGGGTGAAGGGATAGAGAGAGGGTGGTGAGGGGGTGGGAATTATGATGTGGACCTGTGGACCGGCTTTTGCTGACACTGGTGAGTGTCCAGCTGAGTCCTGGAACAAAGCATCAAACAGAGTCAGCAAGGTCAGTTCCTAAAAGCCAACACTTTTATCCAGTGGCTTAGTAGCATCACTGGGGTGTATTTGTATATATAACCCTTCCTGTGGCTGGAAACAGAGCTTCATTTGGTTGGGCCTTGCCATCGTTTCCTTTGCCAGCACCTCTCTTACATTCCATCGCTCTCTTCTTGACTGCAGTGCTTTGGTGAGATTCGTGGTGGGGTGGTTTAATGGGTAATTAAAGGGATACCTCTAATGTGGTTAAAGAGGATCACTCCTATTGAGAAATAAATATAATCCCATATAATTTAAAGTACTGACTATAGAATTCAGAAAGTGAGGCTAGTTGAATTTTTCAATTTAAGGCAAGACACAACAGGGGAATAGGATTTTTTTTTTTACAACAGATATCTGAATCTTTGCCTGTTGAGTGCTGATATGAAGTTTTGTATTGGACCTTTTATAAAACGTACATTTATCCATGCAAGCAAGGCTTCGTCTATTTAAATATGCATAAATTTGGATTTGTCTTTGGATTATGTCGTCTTTGGAAAATTGCCTTTGGATGAAGACACTCAAGAAAATAATTGGAATCGTTGGAAAATAATTTATTTATAGTTTATCTAGGAAACAACACAAGCTGTTTTTTCAGTATAAAATCTTATGCAGCTCCAATAGTTATCAACATTTTAAGAAATTCCTCAACAATATCCTTCTAAATAGAGATGTACATGTACAATGTATGAATACAGGTCATCTATAGACTAAGATTTTTGAATCTGAAAACAGTTTTAAAAATACAACGTGATTTCACATTTTCCCGCTGTGCTAAGTGTGGTGTATATGAGTTATAAAGTACCTAACATGTTAAACATCATGACACATAATTTGGAGCTTAAATCCTCTATCAAATATGTGGATAATGCAGTGGATATAAATGTATAGGAACACTGAAATGAACACTATTCTGACAATAGTTTTATTATTACAGTTTAAGAGAAGACATCTTATGGATGCAATTTATCCAAAAACCTGAATAACGACAAATTGTTTCTACCTGTGTGGCACATGACTGATTGAAAAATTGACCCTATTAAGATTCACTAGGTTTAAAGTAGCCTAGGTTTTAACTCAAGATTAAGCACTGTATCATTTGTACATTTCCGTCTTGTCGGCGTTTAAATTGTGTGTGGATATATTAAACAAGCACACACCAGGCAATGTGATGAGATACAAGGGCTAGTAAAAGTAATGACTTTACAATGTTTACTGCTGACTAGTAAAGCCTTAACTACAGAATTTATCCTTTTTTTAATTAGGGTTACAAAATGATCACAGTGCTTCAGTTTTTTATATTTTAATCTTCCTTTCTTTCCGTGTCTGCAGCCTCAGCCATGTCTCATACCGCTGTGCAGGGGAGCATTGGGAGCCGTTCTGCCATGGGGATGCACACGTACAAAGTAAGTCAATACTCTTGTTAATACCAGAAAAAAATAGTTTTATTACTTAATAATAATACTTAATACTTTTTTTTAAATTTCCCTCTAATTTATATATTGAACCCTGCAAAACATATTATGAAGTGTGTGCCAAATGATATTTCATGAAAATTCTGATTAGCATTATATGTATGTCCAGATATATCTGTACGAGTGTGAGAATTTCCAAGGTCGCAGGATGGAGTTGAACAGCGAGTGTCGCAATATCTGCGATAAGGGCTTTGATCGTGTGCGCTCCATCAGAGTGGAGTGTGGCCCGTAAGTCTATAGCCAAGCCAGTTACATACATAAGGCTGTATTGAGCTGTTGGTCAAACAATAATGCTAATACTGAAATACTCTTATTTCTAGTGGTTCCTGATATATTTCATAACAGCAGTATTTCATGAAAACTGTTATATGCAGTGTAGTTTTCCATGGTTTCAGGTGGGTGGGTTACGAACAGCAGGACATGCGTGGTGAGATGTTTATGTTGGAGAAGGGAGAGTATCCTCGCTGGGACACCTGGTCCAATAGCTACCGCTGTGATTGTCTCATGTCCCTCAGGCCAGTCCGCATGGTGGGTGAATTAAGAGCATGAGAATGTCAGCTCATTTTCATATGCATATACACATGGTTATGTGATAACACACAAATAACTTCTGATTTATTTATCAACTGTAATCCTCTTGGCCTGCAGCCTATTTTGGGAGGTATTAATAAATCAGAGTTTAGTTTGTTTTAATTCTGTATTCTGTTGATTGTTTGATAAGATTTTACATTAAGCCTCCTTTGTCTAATATTACAAACCATAATGGTTAATGAACATTAATATACGATTATATGGAATGGTTTTATAGGTTAAAACACCAATTAAACTTTTTTACCAACAGTATGGTGAATTAAAGCTGAAGTTGGTAGTTTTGAAATCTGTAAAATAATGTCAGTTAAGGGAACTGTAAGATAAAGCATTACCTATTTGGGTGGGAGTTTTTTGTTTGTTTGTTTGCTTGTTTGTTTGTTTTTAGATGCCAATAAGCTTCTTTTATTTTGCAATTCGAAACTAGACAGATTCATATCTGCTCAAGGTTGAAAATGAGGCTATGCTGTATAACAGATTTTCAGTGTAAAAGACATCTCCTTTAGCATCGATTAGCTCAGCAAATGATTTATTGATCCAGTCAGTAATGTTTTTAGATTTGGATTGAATTTAGCTGCTTTTCCTGTGGATCTCTAGAAGCTAGCGATGATCACTGAGAATCCATTGAATGTTCTTTTTTCTGCTAAAGTCCAAAGAATTCAGTGAGACAATCACTAAATTTCCCTCTGACTAGCTATAACATTACAACGATAGTTTCAGAAACATGCACATTAGGACCTTGGCATCTTTTTGGCTCCTGGAGTGTCTGTCATCAGCATGCATGGAAAATTGGGAAGAAAATACATGTGTTCTTATTTCCATGCAGGATTCCCAGGATCATAAGATCTGCCTGTATGAGTGTGCAAACTTTGAGGGCCGTAAGATGGAGGTCTGTGATGAGGACATCCCCAGTCTGTGGTCCTATGGCTTCAATGGCAGAGTAGCAAGCATTCAGGTCTCTGGAGGAACGTACGTCAACTGTCTTTGAAGTCAACATCACTACTGTAAAGAGCGTTTACCTTCACAAATGCACTGTTTGGTTGTTGTTTTGTAGGTGGGTTGGGTACCAGTATCCTGGCTATCGTGGATATCAGTACCTGTTTGAGTGTGGCCCCTACAAGCACTGGAATGAGTGGGGTGCCAACCATCCCCAGATCCAATCCATCCGCCGAGTGCGAGACATGCAGACACATCGGCGAGGCTGCTTTGAGATGACTGCATAAGCGACATGGAGGAACAAATGGACGGGTTGGAGGAGAGGCTCTGAGGTGTATAAAATTATCCGTCAATTTACACCGATCACTTCAGAGCAGTGTGAAGAGCTCGATCTGCTTAAAAGGCGAAATAATGTGTTATGAAGCTACAGCTCACAGATCCAACCTACAGTATATTTATCTATAATGTATTAGTTATATTTAAATAAAGTGCCTTCTTTTAATAATTGAGCACCAATCTAACTTAAGTTATAATGCACACTAGCTATTAATTAATTTTCAAAAAAAACTGTGCATTGATCTCCTACTTAAGTGTAAATCATGAACTGAGTATGCAACAGGTATTTATGATAAGAAAACCCTGGCCTCTTGATCTTGGAAAAGGCTCCTTATGTAGTAGGCTTAATTGTATAAGGATTTTATTTTCCTCTCTTTTTTGTGGACAAGACTCACATTGCCGTCATCTTGTAGGATGAGGGAACTGTGCAGTCCTGTTACACATCTCTCTCAGGGATGCTGGCATCTGGAAATTATATTTCCCACAAACACAAATAAAGATCTCAGACCTCAGTATTGCATAAGAGTACTGTTTTTCTGCAACACATTGCATTTTCTTCATTTATATTGCAGCATACACATAGTGACCAGTTCATTAGGTTCACTGACATTGCAAATATATCAATAAGTATAGTACATATAGTACAACTATCCAGTGTATGGTACATTAGAAATTGTGCATTATCAGGTGAACTCCAATAGTCAGTAAATTCTTACATGGTAGTTTACCTGATAAAAACAGTTAGTGAATGCAGGTACAGGGAGGTGTATTTAACAAAGTGGCAATTAAAACATATAATTTCAGTGAATACTAGAAGCAAGGTGACTAGTGAAATGCTAACGCTGCTCTGGTAAGATGACCAAAATCACTATCTGGGCTATAAAACCATCAAATGGTTCAAGTTTTTTTTCTTTTTTTAATTGTCTTTGCATAGATAGCATTACGCCAGTTCAATCCTGAGCCAAGGATACCGTCTGTATGACGGTTTGCACGGTTCACCCCTGCCAGTGTGGGTTTGCGCTGGGTTATTATTTCCTCCTCCCCTTCATAAACATTGGATTGACTATGCTAAATTGCCCCTCTGTGTGTGTGCATGTGTGTAGTGTCCTGCAAATGCATGGGATCACATTAAGGGTGTACTTCTGGCTTGCACACAGGATACATCCAGTTTTACACAGGATTACATACAGTAAGGATACAGCACTGAATGAATGAATGAATGAATGAATGTTTTCTTCCATAACCAGTTGCAAACCTGTATTCAAATGCTTCCATTTCTTCAAAAAGCTGCAGAGATGTACTTGAGCACTTCCTGTTTCCTTCCTGTAAACGCTTTACAGCTCAAACCCCTTGCGTTTGCTTAATTTTTGAACCACTGCACTGAGAAATTATCAAATGTGTGAGAGTGTCACAATTAGTATCTTGATTTGTATTTGGTTGTGTTTGGATGCCTAATGTAACAGAGCGAATTGCACTAGATTGATGTGCAGTTTTTTAAATATAGATTTTGTTTCAATTTTGTAAATGTATAACAAGTTCTGATAGATTCTTTTCTTTTTTCTTTTGCACAGTTAAGCACTATAGCACTGAGCAACTATAAGCTAGCTGGCTAATTTCAAAAGTTCTGCCAGTTTTCTCTTCACAGAGAGTGAATACAAAGTCGAGTGTTCAAGTGCCCAAGGCAGTATCAAAAATGGTATGGCCCACTGTAGGGGTGTCAGAGTGTAGATTACTTGTGTTAGGGAAACATATTTTAGTGTTACTATAAAAATGTTTACTGTGTCACAATTTTAATTGTGTGAGTTATAATAGTCCCAACTTTTCTCTTAAAAATTTATTAATTTGTTTGAATTAGGGGTCGTAACGCCACTACAATTTAACCTGATGCATATTTTCATTTCCGAAACCCGATCCAAAGAACGTCCAATCACAAAGCGACATGAAAATTAACATCCAATCATAGCAGCCAGTGAGATTTTGGGGCGGGATAAATCCTCTCTATCCCCTGTGAGTGGAGAACGGAGGAGAAGATGCACAGAATTAATGCTACAAAAGCCGGTGTTGCCAGATTGGACGTCTAGCCTCGGAAGTGGGTTGTTTGTATTTGTATTAGACTGTAAACATGGCGTTTTGTTGGTAGAGCTAACAATACCAAGCGAATCGGCTGTGAAGGTTTTCATTTGGTCTGGATTACAGTCTAAATACTCCAATACTTAACACAATCTGGCAACCTCGGTACACGGAAGGTAGAGCAAACCAAGCGGGTGCTGTGATCCACACGACTTCATCTCACACACAAGCGCGCGCACACACACCGTAACCGGAGACGCATTGGGCAATGAGAGTGAAGCAGGGGGCCGAGGGAGGACTGCCGTGCACCACAGAGGAGGAGCTGCTCAAAAAGCCCGTGATAACGCCGGAGGATGTGCTCGGCCTTCAGAGGATCACCGACAGTAAGTGGCTACTGAAATAAATAACCCCAATCTCCTTCCTGGGGTCGGAGTCTTAAGTTCAGCAGCAGTTTAAAACGCTTATTTCAAGAGTTAAAAACGTAGGAGTGTGTCAACTTTAGCTATCGCTTTGTGTAAACAAACCGTTCAGCTGTCAAGCTCCTCAAACAGCCTTTAAACGCGACCTACGGAAGTGACGTCAGACATCTGACCCAAACAGTTCAACAGTTCTCAGTTACGTCATACTATTAGTAAATACTCATTCTCTTACAAATGAACATTTTGAATCTTTTTTTCCTCCAAGTGACCGTCTAAAAGAATGTAAATCCTGAAGTGTCTTAAATTAATTTTTAATATCCTCAACATTAAGTTTCTCAGGTTAAAAAAAATACTAAAAGTACCCTAAAAGCAGAAGTGCAGAATTTACTTGGTGTGATTTACATGCCTAGTTATCAATACATCGAGGCAGAAAGAAAAGACCAATCATAACATGAGAGATGAAAATGCCAGCAGTAATTTGGGCACCATACAGTGTAAATCAGTGAAGTTGTTCATTAGTATACAGTAAGTAATTACAGTAAGTCAGAATACGCTACACGACTCTATACAGGGTTTTAAGTAGGCGATTACAAACCTTAGAAGTGCTCAAGTTACAGTTAATACCCCTTAAACATCTAAGCATGTGCACACTGGGTTGAAGATAACCTGACATCGAAGTCATTTCTAATGACACAGCAGTTGGGTTTAGTTTTGATATGCAGGTGCTTATTAAACCACAAGGCACACAGCAGCTGCATTTAAGAAACCACATGACTGGTTCCAGTTTTAACTGGTGTTAAACTCTCTACTGCAGATAAGCTAATGACACGGCAATCCTGCTGTGTATAGCACTGAGCAGACAATACAAGTCCCAGATCGGATTTGTCTTGTAATTATACACAACACTAAATGCTTCTCTGTTCACTGAAGATGTTGGTGTTGTAGTAAAAAAAAAAAAGAAAAGAAAAAGAAGTCCAACGGGGCATAAATTAACACTGGTAGTTTGGATAAGAAAATAAAACACTATGTCCGTGTTCTTGGGGATGTAGTGACTCTTGTTCCTATCACAGAGATGAACATTTCTTTAATATTGGTTATATCACTGTTGGATCACAAAAGAGATCCTCGACTTGAATCAGTAGGAAACCAAACTTGATCCTCTGTGCTGTTCTGGATATCCTCTCTCTCTTCAGAGGGAAGAGTCAAGGATGACACACACACACACACACACACACACACGTATGATTAAGTCCTCGGTTCTTCATTTCATGTTTATAATTCAAAAGATTATAGAATAAGAATAAAGAATAAAATAAAATATAGAATAAAAGATGCATGTGTTTGCTTGTGATTGGTACATAACAAACAAGGGAATCATAGTGGATTGGCTGCTTATGATCAGTTCAGTAAACATATGGGAATCTGGCCAATAAAAGTAGCTAGACTAGTCAGACTGTGTGTATGGATAATATGTGATAAGCATCGAGATGAAGGACAATCATGTACAATGAAGTGGTACATGTGATGAGAGTGTGACGTGCTCGTGAACGTGACAAATAGCGGCGCGGGAGTTGTGGTGTATTTTATCTAATACTTAACAATCACTTCAAAGAGTAAATTCCAAATGATCTTTACATAAGCTTTCTGTCAACTTTACATAAACAAAACGAAACTCCTTTTTGTGCCTCAGATATTTCTTAATTTCAGCATAATTTGCTTGTGGAGAATATTTTGATTAAAAAAAACTGGTCCGTTCTGGGAATACTAATCTGCGAACGGAACCAGAAGTCACAATATCTACAATGCTAAGAATGTTTGCGATTGTATTTGTTATCCAAATTAGCAGTGAGTACTGATGAGTTTTATATGTGACGCTGATTAAAATCAGATTAGTCATTGAAACTGCCTTATCATTCTCCTACTGTAATAGTTTTTTTTTTTTTTTTACAGTAAGCAGGCTAAATATTAAATAAATGTAAGTTTTAAATTAAAGAAGGGGCTAGGGAATGTGTTCGCCGTGTGTTCGCCGTGTGTTCGCCGTGTGTTCGCCGTGTGTTCGCCGTGTGTTCGCCGTGTGTTCGCCGTGTGTTCGCCG
>JAQQZX010000003.1:8087785-8118571 GCA_030068355.1 Notoglanidium maculatum
GTGTGTGTGTGTGTGTGTGTGTGTGTGTGTGTGTGTGTGTGTGTGTGTGTGTGTGTGTGTGTGTGTGTGTAAAAAATGTCTGTGTGAAAGCAAATGGTCTATATACTTATGTTTTTCGTTAGTGATCAATTTGTCAGAAAGAATTGATTCAAATCATAAAATGTGCTGTAAGTGCCGATTTATGAACTAAGATTGCATATTTTTTGTCTAAATGCATATTTATTTTGTGTTTACTGTATATACAGTTGGCTAAATGGATTAGCAGGTGTTCCTAGTAAAATGTCCGGTTTATTTGTACTCGAATGCATTTTATCTTTTTGCTTTAGACCTGCTTTAGGCTCCGTGTACACTGACTCATCCCCTTGACTCAGCTTAAGTGGTGCCACGTAATTTACTAACTAGAAAGATCAGTTTCAAAACATTTAGACGAGGTCTGCATTCATAATGGAAACTAGAGCAAACGTGTATGAGCAACAGTGGATAGCTTCTGTGTGTTTTACATCTTCGTGCTTGATGGGGGGGTGTTTCCCTGCCAGTTTGCTCCTGGTCTTCAATTTTGTGAGTCTCCTCAAAATAAAGACAAAAACCTAACAGCAGCGTTTGAAGGATGGAAAAATGAACAAGCCAATTATTACTACACAAATCATCTCCAGAGGAAATAAATCACTCCGTCTTGTCATGTAAGGCAGCTGCTCTGAAGACTGATGAAAAGCCTCCGTTGCCATAGAAACATGTCATGCCCATAACAGTTGTCATGGATATTGATGATGAGTTGATTTGCAAGTGTGTTAAGACCAAATCCACAAGACGTGAATGGGGAAATTGTTCAGTCTTATTTGTTCATCTGGTGGTTGGGTTCCATCATCAGTACACACAGACTTCACAGAATAGGCTTTTGGAAATGCATAACTTCCTTTAGTTATGTGACAGATTTTGCAGATTTGTACAACTCGCTGAACATTACTGATCATTATTACTGAGACTGGTACTCTTTAGCTCTCTATAGAGTGGGCTTTCAAGCTGTTTGCATTCGGAGCTTCTTCCATCATGCAAATTAACAGACCTTATGACTACAGTATGTGGTTAACAGTTGTTTTATAAATACAACAATTTACATCTTCAGCACATTAGACACATTTGTACAAATTAGGTTTATTTTGCAGTTAGTACACCTTCATATTCCTGTAACCCGCCAGCCAGAAAACCCAAACCAGTTACGCCATCTTAAAATTTAGATTCAAAACACTTTGTATGCTGTTATTGGCCTTTTCTTTGTTTTGTTTTGGTTGGTAGTTTTGCTTTAAATAAAATTAAAATTAAGAAACGGTCAATATCCTAAAAGAAGCATATTATCGAGACTGGCATATTAATAAAATCCATTCAGTTCAATCAACACTCGGTTAGGCTTATAGCTGTAAATATTAACAATCTTTGAGAGAAGTTTAATTTTCTTATCTGTCATTTAAGAGACAGTAAAGTTATAATAGGTCATTTAAAATAAATAATAAAATCATGATCACGCTACTTGTTTCATCTTGTTTGCTAAAAGGTTCCGGAGTGATACAACGGCAAAATGTTCACCATATTGACTGAAAATTGCAAGTTTGGATCTCGCCGTTGCCACAGCCATCCATGACCGGGACTCTAGAGAGAGTAAAGTTAGTAACACTAGCCAGTCGTGGGCGTCCGTGAGCTCATGTATGTGTAAGAAGGCAGATCGCACAGATAATGTGTTCAGCTATGACTCGGCATAGTTTGAAAAGATACAGCTGGTTTACTTCACCTGCCTCAGAGGAAGCACGTATTAGCCTCCACCCGTCCCTGGTTGGTGGCTGTCGTGCAATATGATGGAGCTGGCTGGAGGGTGGGAACTGGCAAATTGGGACCAAATTGTGGAGAAAATGTGGGGAAAAGATTATTAAAGAGGCAGTGTGACACTAATAGCACTATTCTGTCCTAGAGCTCGTGCTACCAGTAGATTACTGAATTGTTTAGGATGCATCAGATTGTTCAGCCTCAGTTCCTGCTAGAGGTGAATCAGCATTTCCGAATGCAAGGTTTTGCACCTAGCAAGTGGGTGAAACCTCACAAAGGCATGGAGGCTGATGAAAAGGAGGTTTCACTTTTCGCATCACCTTTGGCTTGGACTCTATCAGAATAAATTATTGCTTTGATCATCGAGCCAATTCTGAAGATGCAGGGTTTTAAATGAGTAATAATTCTAATTCTGCTAATACTAATTCTAAGATGCTTCCCATAACTGCTCAGTTTTTTTGGGTGCATCGCACAGTTAATTACAACCTGTTTAAAGCCATTAGCTTGTTTAGTGCCGTCTTTCTCAACCCAGCTCTCTCTCAGGAGGCTGAAAGCCATACATAGCGTGTAATGGTATAAAGCCTGTTCTTTCTTGGAGAGTATAATGCAAGCAATGGTTCAATTACTGAGCCATTGGATTGTCATTCAAATGGTCAGGGTCATCACACTGCTAATTCCCCAAACACTGTGCTCATCTGCATCTAGTTGCACTTGAGATGAAAGTGGAGGTGTTGACTAAGGACTTTGTCATGCATAGAAATGCCTCAAAACAACTTGAATAGTCTAACATCACTTTCATGCTAGCAGAGTGTGCTATTTCTAGCATCCCCCTATCTGACCCATGTGACGAATATAAGCTTCTTAGGTGTAATCCAGCCTCAAAGGGAGAGCTGACAAGAGCAGACACGCATGTCCTGGGAGTCTGGCACATCAAAATGAGTCACTTGTCATTTTCTTGACTTTGTTATAGGATTCAGATAAGAAGAGAAAGGAGCAATGCTCAATATATAGCACAAGTGTGGCATTTTTAAATTTTTTGTAGAAATCACATGACACCATCTTGTGGAACGTTGGGCCTGAAGGGGGAATTCACCCTGGATGGGATCGCAGTCTGTTCCAGGGCACCATCCACACAGTCAATCACATACTCCTTCACAACTAGGGGCAATTCGGAGTATCCCGTCCACCTACCAGCGTGTGTTTTGGGTGGTGGGAAAACTAGAGAACAAGGGACGTGAGGAAACCCTGTCTTAGTATCAATCCGTTCCTCGCTGTGACCCATTAAACTTCACACTTTTTGAAAGAATATTAATCTAGTACCCTTAAGGGTTCTTTGGTTGATCCTCTGAAGTTGTGTCTTGGGGTCTATGTAGAATCCTACAGCATTTTAGTTTAGTTGGTTAAGAAATATCTTCATCTAGGAACCTTTTAAGGAACCCTTGGAGAACCCTTTTTCTAAGAGTAGTATCTGAAGGCATTCATTTTGACTCCATTTGAGATCTCATGTAAAGTGAAACAAAATCTTATAACAAAATGTTCTCTAAACTACTTTTAAGGTTTCTTTAGTTCTGTCCTTCAGGGGGAACCTTTAATATTTCTATTTCTAGAACCGTACAACCAAGTGTTTCTCTTTAAGAAAGATTACAAGTGGAACCCATTTGGAACGCTGGAATAGTTAACTATTCAAAGAAAGCGGTGATAAACCGTTTTTAAGTGTATAGAGAACATCAAAAGATCCACCTTTGAGGAAATATACTTAACGTATTCAAGACATTGCATTTAATGGTGTGGATCATCCACAAAACAAATTAATTCCTGTTATCACTTACGTTCTAGCAGCTATAAAGTGTCATCCCGTCACCAGTTACTGAGCAAGCAGATGGTTCTTCTGTCCAGTCAGGTTTGAGAATTCAAAAGTGCTATGGTTTAAATCAGTATAATATATTATTATAATAATGATGAATAAATATAATAACAACAATAATAATATTATAATAATAATATATTGTCCATTTGATAACTCACATGAGCCAGATACTGTCAGCTTTAACATTTCTAAGACATCATCACAACAGATTTTGTGACACAAGGACCAGTGTCGCACAGTGATGCATACTAACAGTTACATGAGTAATAATCTACTTAATAAGTTACTTGACAAGAATCTTTTGAGTTTCCAGTAATGACCTGAAATATGTCAACAATATTCCATGTTTTACTACCTAAAGAAAGTCATTATACCTCATGTCAATTTCCTTTTATTTCCACAGATTACCTGTGTAGTCCAGAGGCTAATGTCTACAAGATCGAGTTCACCAGGTTCAAGATCCGCGACATGGAGACAGGGGCAGTTCTTTTTGAGATCACTAAGCCACCTGCTCTGGGTGAGTCCTCACTGTGACCCCCATCTCCGTTCGGCTCCTTATTCTACCCACAAGACGTAGACACTGTGAAACACTTGCACTGATTTCCATTTAGATACAGTGCTTTATAAGCACACTTCAGAATCACAGGCTGTAATATCACCTCCTTTGTGCAACACAGAGAGCGCAGAGGACCGAAGAAAGGACCTTGACCCCAACGCTGGGCGCTTTGTGCGCTACCAGTTCACTCCAGCTTTTCTGCGGCTACGACAAGTCGGCGCTACGTAAGTGCAAGGCACGGAAACATATAATCACAACACAATAGCTCTAGATGACCCTATTTTGAATCCACACTGTGTGCTGCCCATCGTGTCACGCTTCAGCGGTTCATTCGTCTGATTAAACCCAAAGAGAGTGCAGGCATTAAAAAAATACCCAATCCGGCTATAAAGGTCGCTTGCTGCTATTTGTCACTAAATGGCAGTTGATTTTTGTGCAATTTGATCAATTCATTCCTAAAAATTCAGCCAATACCACAGAAATCAGCAGTTCATACTGTTTAAGATTTAATATAGTGGTCACCACTAATATAAAGAAAACACTTGAATAAATGAAGGCTGCATTGTCTAATTTAAGTCGGAGAAATATGTTCATGAAATTAAATCCCATGTCTCAGCACATGGCCAATAAAAATCTTACCTGAAGAGTAACTTGCCTGCCCCTACCACTACAGGGTGGAGTTCACAGTAGGAGACATTCCCATTAACAACTTCCGCATGATCGAGAGGCACTACTTCCGAGGACGGCTACTGAAGAGCTTCGACTTTGAGTTTGGTTTCTGTATCCCCAGCAGCAAGAACACCTGCGAGCACATCTATGAATTCCCTCCCCTCTCTGAGGAGCTCAGTAAGTGCCCTTTTACCCCATTAGCTATTTACCTATCCTTATTAGGCCATGTTCTCGGAAATCTTAATGCTGAAAGTATCTTCTAAAGGGCTGATTGGGGTAAAACTCTTGTGAATACTAATTGTTGTAGTGCAAGCATACCTCACCATTCGCCGAAGTGAATTGAGTTTGACATTTTACCACCCAGACCCCTGTCAATTAAGCAATATCACACGTGAGGAAGTGCTGTTGTACTGAATCTCAGCATGGCTGTGATTTGGGCGCAGGCTGAGTGACAGAGATAATTACATCCAATAAGTACAACAGCTGGAGTGTGATATTGCTTTTATACAACAGTTCTATAAACCAGAAATTGATATAGAGTAAGTGACATTTCAGACACAATATGACCAAACCAAGTTTATTTTGCTTCATGAGCAGAAATAGATCCTGAAGAAGTCACGCTTACTTTAAAGGAATACCTCATTTCTTCCTTTTCATCCTCATCTGATGACCTTTCGTATTTTGTCAGAAGTTATATTCCTGAAAAATATCATTTGCCATGTCCGCTGATGTCACTAACACTGCTGTAGTAATCGTTTCAAAGATAAGCGGAGTGATCCAAGCGCTGAAACGTCCCAGGGTTGTTGGTGCAGAATATCAGCACTTTTGGAATGCTGCTTGAGCAGTCAAATTAGTGGAACGGAACTAACAGTTATATAAAATACATTAATTATGAAACACTGTTATTTGTAACAATGAAGTCAGCTTATTTTTTTGTTGAACAAACTTTGGTGCCAATAGTTTTTGTGAAACCTCTGCTTTTTATTTAACCCATTTCATACTGTGCTGTGTGGAAGCACATTTGCTTACAATTATTAATCAATTATTGTTCACAATTATGAATTAATTAATTTCTTGTATCAGAAATCTGACTCAACCTTACAAAGTAATACATAATAAATTCTTTAATAATAATAAAATAGCTTTATAACTATATAAATGTGATCTAAATTAGTAATAACACTTATTCCTTATTAAATTCAAATCTTGTAGGGTCTCAGACTGACACGTTTTTTAAACAGGATCATAAGAATTAGAAAGATTAACAGTGTAGGTTCTTGAATAGCTTGTTAAACATCAGGGGTTGAGCATCAGAATGTGGATGTGCTGCTGGTCAATGTAGATGTCTGATAACCGATGTCTTCCTCACTTTGTTTTGTAGTGAATGAGATGATCCAGTACCCATATGAGACCCAGTCGGACAGCTTTTACTTTGTGGACAACAAGCTGGTGATGCACAATAAAGCAGATTACTCCTACAGCGGCAGCCCATAGGGGCTTTATCAGAAGCATGGACTGATGCATTAAGGCTCCCAATCCAGTTTTGGAATATTTATTTGGCAAAAAAAACACCCCAACCTCAGGGTTTGTATGTGTGTGTATGTGTGTGTATGTGTGTGTATGTGTGTGTATGTGTGTGTATGTGTGTGTATGTGTGTGTATGTGTGTGTGTGTGTGTGTGTGTGTGTGTGTGTAAGTCAGAAACGACAATTCTACACTGAAAGTGGGTCCTACTGAGCCCTCATATTGTGTTATTCTTAGAATAGTTTCTTTATGATTCTTGCCTATAACGGAGTGTGTTCATGCATGTATGTGAGTGTATAGTTGTGTATACATTCATGTGCATTAATAGATTGCATGGTGTGTTTTTTGTTTGTGCTCTTGTGCATTTTGTGTAAAATCTTTAGAGTTCATTCTCTCAACATCCACTCGTTACTTCAGTTTTGTAGTAGGGATGCACTGATACCATTCTTTTTTTTTTTTTTTTCTTTTTCTCAGTTTGAGTACATGTTTTTTTGGTACTCCTCAATAATGATACCGAAACGAGTAACCTACTTGGTGTTAAGCAAACAGAAATGTCACAGAATGTGCCGTTTAGCTCTGTTTGTTTCCCCTGTTTAAAGAGCGCAGGGTTTGGTTCACTTCCAGAGCATCTGTAGGCCACAGCTGTAATTAAAGTATGTTTCTTGGTCTTCATTGCATCTAAATCCCTCATTGTCACCAATCGTGGCTGATCTTGAAGAACAATATACTGGGTTAGAGCTGTTATTTTCACTTACCTAACATTGTCTGTAAACATTTTTCTTCTCACCTAGCTAGCATTTTTGCTAGGCTAAATTCACAAAGTATCAGTTGGTATCAGAAGTTGGTCATTTTTATAATTGTGAATACGAGTAAATGAGCCCGTTATTGGAGCAATCCTTGGTATCAGTACATCCCTAGTATATAGTTTTGCGTCATCATGTATAACATTCCAAATAATATTCAAAAGGCAGTCTTTTCTTATTGTGTATTTTTGGACATTTTCTGGTCATAATCCTTGAAGTGTGCGAGTGTGCTACATATTGCGGACCAAAACACATATTTTAACCAACAGAGTGGGGACATTTTTGGGAAGTGAGGACATTTTGGCTGGTCCTCACTTCTTCAAAGGGTTGTTTTAGGGTTAATACTTGGTTTTAGGGTTCAGGTTAGATTCGGGTTTAGGTTAGGGTTGGGATTGGGGTTAGGCGTTTAATTGTGATGGTTAGGGGAAGTGGATAGGGAATGCATTATTTCAATGAGTGTCCTCATAAAGCAGGAAGTACATGTGCGAGTGTGTGTCTGAGCGGTGTGTGCGCATGAGCTCTATGTGCAATTACTGACGGAGGTGAAAGGGTTTAACCCACTGCCCTTAGACATGGTTTTGTTTGTTTGTTTAATTAAACATGGTTTATTTGTTTTTTTGCTCTTTGTCTTAAGTATATTTTAATAGCCATGTAAAAAAAAATCCAGAGAGAGATCTATATTGTGTTGGGTAGTTTATACAACACAGTGATTGTGTTTATTAATGTCATCATTGTTGACTCTATATTCTTGAAATAAATATGGTTTCTTTATTTAAAGCTCCACACCACTGAGAAATAATCATTTTTCATCTCAACAGGGAAGAGCACGCTCACTGTCTTTCAATTTTACCCTTAGTATCAAATAAATTTGTCTAGTGCCCTGGTTAATAGCTCTTGCGCAACAGACAATTTCCTATTAAAAAATCTGAACCAATTTCTAATAAGGTATCCCAAAGGCATGTATTCTCATAAAATATACAAGAGCCCACAGATTCTGCTGTTGTTGACATGCACACTGTTGGTACATGCTGTTCCCCTGCAAGTGATTTGTCAGCATTTGCCATATCAGAGGAGCTCTTTACTGCCACCCAGTGCTATAAACAGGTACTGGGATAAACTCCAAATCCAGAAAATAAATTTTTTTCCTGGATTAATATTAACATTTACCCATCCGTTATCTACACAGCTCATGCTTTAAGGGTTGCAGGGAAGCTGAAGCCAATCAGGCAAGAGGTGAGGTACACTCTGGGCAGGTGGCTAACAGGGCTAACACAGAGAAAAACAGCCATTCACACTCATTTTACATTTACGGCATTTGGCAAACGTCCTTATCCAGAGAGACTTGCATAAGTGCTTTGACGTCTCTGTCAGTAAATATATCCTGAAACTGGCTCACTAGGACCTGGGCTAAGAATACACACTCATACCTATGGGCAACTTGGGGTAGCCAGCTGACAAAATATGCATGTCTTTGGGAGAAAAGACTCACAGGCCAAGGGCGAACATGCAATATCCTCACAGAAAGGCCACAGGCGGCCGGCAGGTTCAAACCCAGAACCTTCTTTCTGTGAAGTGACGGTGCTAAACACTGCACTGCTGTTGATAAAATGATACAGGGATGTAAATGAAAGGTTTGATAAATAGCTTATTTGAGGTTTAAACTACAAAGATAAAGGTTTAAAGGTTAGGCAGAAATTTCTGCTGCCGGATAAGCAATGAAAGTCATCACAGCTAATCAAGTCATTGCGAAATGTTTTGAAGTAATGCATCTTGAAAAGTTTAGGCAAAAACATAACTAATATCTTTTACTTGTGTCAACTACAACTAATGATATTTAACAGCATCAATGACACCCTGAAAAAGCTTTATTTCACACAGCATTTAGATATTGCATAATGGTATGCAAAATGGTTATACTCTTTAAAAAAAAAAAAATAAAAATTTTTGAATCATAAAATTAGTCAAAATTTTCAGTCCAACAGTGTATCAGCATACAATTTCACTGATACTGACTGATTATGAAGTTTAGTGTAGAACAGGCTTTTGTAATGAAAACACTTCAAAGCAGGGCAATCGCTGTGTTTGTCATGGTGGAATGGAGACCTGACATGCTGTCTGTGAATTCACTTGAACACAGTCCAGTGATGTATAGATCAGAAACGCTCGCCGGCAGCGCTGCTTCTGATCCAGTTATGTTCACCTCCCCACTTCCTGAGCCATAGCCCTTACCACAATCCCCAACATGATCAGGGCTGAGCTGGTCACATGTGGTGGTCATGTCCATGATCGTCAGAGGGTCTGAAGTCAAACTGTCATTCCTGAGCTCCTCCCAGAGACAGCCTGCAGAGAGTGATATGATGTGTCACATTGTATATTAATGAACTTAATAGAGCTAAGATCATAAACTTTGACCTTCAGTAGTTCCTGAGAAGAATAAAGAAATACAATTGTTCTGTATTTTTTATTTTCCAATTTATAATTCCTCACCTTCTAGATGTTTCTTCCCTAATAGGTATCTAGTACTATTCTTCACATAGTTAAGGGTTTACGGCTTCCTTTGGAGAATTTCTGAAGGCTCCACGAAAACAGTAATTTGTAGGATTTTACATTTTACCTGTACACCCAGAACCTTTAAACATTCTAGATTTAATCAAGAGTGTATGTTCTCAGTGAATATGGCATGACTAAGAACTGAACTTGCAGGTCCTGATGGTAAGGAGAACACTGGTCGTGTAGAACATGCAAGACTGGATATGAAGTACAATTCACAAAACAGCAAGTTCGTATTGTTGTGAAAAGCTCAAGCTGAGACCTTAGTTAGCTAATTAGCAGCAGGGCACCAGTGGAACTGTATCACCTCTTTGTTAAGAGAGTTCTCTAACTGTTTCTGAACATTTGTTTTGGTCAAGCAAAGGCTACTTTACTTTACTGCTATGTCACAAACAGACACAACACGTTAATCCAATGGTTCAAATTCCCACTGGAGCCATGGCAAAAGATTATTGTTAATGTTACTAAGTCAAAAAAAGATAGATTAATGTTTCTTCTTTACCATTCGCTTCCATTCCCATACGACAACATTACATCATAATAGCAGTAAATAAATAGTTGTCAGTGTGAGAGTGAATGGAGTAATAGGTTCATCCCTATCTCTGTTCAAATTTAGTTCATGTGGACTCTACAGATACAATGTTCTTGAGATAGGCTGGTTTCATGACTGTTTATTAAGTGGACTATCCAAACATTTAAAGTACTACTAAACATTGTACCATATTTTGGCAGCCCACTGCATTTGGAAGTAATGTGAGGGTTTGGGTTATTTTTCATTTATTCATCTTCAGTAATAATTTTATCTTAGTCAGGGTAGACACAGGTGGGAGAAAATGAGAGTAACCCTTAAAGACAGACGGAGAATGTAAAACTCTGTAAAGACAGGAACTGAAGGTGAGGATCACACCCCAGATCCTGGAACTGCACAATTATGCTGCCTTTATAATCTTTTTGTAATATCATTAGTAATACCATTGTCAGTGATTTTCATATAATAATATATTGTCATATCCCTATAAAAACATTCAAATGAAAATATTTTATCACCAAGTCCAAAAATTTCCTGTATAGTAAGTTTTTTTCTGTTTGTCTGTCTGACGTCCTACCATGGAGTTGCAGGTCCGTTAGGCTTGGATTGAGCATGTCTATGTCGTTACTCAGCTCCCCCTCCATGAGGAGCTCCTGCATGCTTCCCAAAACACTGTGGCTGGCCTGTAGAGCAGAGCTGTACCTCGGCGGTGTGTGTGCAGGTAAGGGTGAGTCCAGGCTGCCATTCCTAGGTGGCAGCTGTGTGCTGGGCTGCTGGGGCATGGAGGGGTAGAATGAGAAGGATGTGGGGCTAGAGGGCAGGTATGGGAGCTGCTGGGAGACAGTTTGTGATGGTAAGCTGTAATAACTGTAGTATGGTCTTCTTTGGTCAGTAGTGGGAGTGTATGGGGGAGGCAGGCTGACTCTGTGGAACTGAGAGTGTGTGTGGTTGTTGAGTTGGGCAGAGAGGGACCTCGGCTTCTCTGGTCTATCACCCAGAAGATGATCCAGTAACTCTGCAAGAATGAGACACTAAAATGTTTGGAACATGCACAAAATATATTAAAATTTATTCCTTAATAATTACAATCGAATGACCATCACTTATGTCAAAGTGCACATAATTAAGGACCTAAAACTGCATATACATAAATATACATAAATTCAGTATAAAATACTTCTGTGAATAGCAGTAGAGGGCAGACAAACTGTACGGCTTATATGACAAAAAATTGAACACAGCCCACAGGGTAAACACTTCCTGCATGTTAATGGGATCACCTGCACCCTTGTTCATTCATGCAATTATTCAATCAGTTAATCATGTGGGAGCAATGAGATGCATAAAAGAATGCAGTTTACACACCAAGAGCTTCAGCTAATGTTCATACCAAACATCAGAATGGGAAAAAATGTAATCTCAGTGATTTTGACCATTGCGTATTTCTTGGTTAGTTTGAGTATTTCAGAAACCATTGATCTCCAAGGATTCTCACACACAACAGACTGTGTAGTTTTTTAATAAGAATGGTGTGAAAAACAAAAAAACATTTAGTAAAGAGCAATTCTATAGGCAAAAACACCTTGTTGATTAAAGAGGTCAAAGGAGGATGTCCAAACTGTCTCAAGCTGACAGTAATGCTACAGTAACTCATATAAACACTCTTTACAACCATGGTGAGTAGAAAAGCATCTCACAATGCACAACATGTAAAGGTTTGAGGTGGATGGGCTACAACAGCAGATGACCACATCAGGCTCCGCTTCTGTCAGCTAAGAACAGGAATCTGAGGCAACACTGAGTATGTATTCACCAAAACTGGACATCTGATCATTTTCCAGTCTTCAACTGTCCAATTATGGTGAGCCTATGCCCACTGTAGATGTGAGAGGTGTCCCTAATATCGTGGCTGGTGAAAGTATGCGCCTGAAATGATCTATTTTTCTGTAAGTCAAACATGTTCTCTTTCAAATTAATAATAAAGATTTAACCCTGTCATTATTAATAAGTCTTGTTGTGTACCTTTCATCAGCTAAGCTGTGCTCACCTGGTCTGGCCATGCTCCTTCGTACTGTCACAGGATCCTTCCTCTTCCATTTCTGCAGCTCTTCTTGCATCTTCTCCACTTTAGCTGGGTTGAGAGCCCACAGGCAGCCCTTCCGTGACGAGTTCCCCTTCTTGTTCTCAACTTTCTCAAAGCACTTGTTCAAGGAGAGGTTGTGACGGATGGAGTTCTTCCAGCCATCAGGTGCTGTCTGATCAAGCAGAAATGAAATCTGAGACTGAGAAGAATACTGCCTCTATAGCAGGACATGCTGTCATGTAAAGATACAAAATCTTTAAATGGCTCAGGTCTTTGAAAAGTGGGATCTGGTTGCAAACTTTGGAAAGATGTCTAATGTTGAGTAAATGCAGCTCTGGAGAAGGTAGGAAAAGTCAAGGTTACTCAACATTTCACATATTGGTGCAGAAATAACTGTCATTTTCATCAGGGTTCCACAAACACATTTTCCTTTGCTTTATAGTGATTCAAACTGCAATGGTTTCAGGGCAAATTTAATTTGACAACCAAAAGCAATCCTGAGATAATACATAAGGAATTTAACCTCTGCATCAATTTAACTTATGCCTGGAGACTATTCATGATTGATGCTTGGCAGTTCATAAGAAAAGTACTGAACAGTGCCATCATTATCCATGTCAACCATTCAGTTTATAAGGTGCATAGAACATATATAATATAATATAATATAATATAATATAATATAATATAATATAATATAATATAATGTGTCATAAATAAGACCACTTAATGAAGTTTAAATATTGACATCACAGAAGAAAAATGTGCCTTACACACAAAAGAGTAGTTGTATTATGTCCTTCACATACCAAAGTCAAAATGAATATAAACATATTCGATCACTTCCACAAAGCCGCACATTGTCATGAATGGTATTTCATCATTCTGCCTCAACCTTGAGATAACCTGAACAATGTGTATTAGAATCAGCTTTTCTTTACAGTATAGTAAGTATAGCCGCTCAGGATCTGAACTTATGTTTACCTACCTGGCAACCAACACAGTGCCATGCTAATCTCTTCTAGAGTTAAACCTGTCTGAGGCCAAACCAAGTCAGCAGGTGAAGACATAGAAATCAAGCTATAACGGGCATAGCCCAAGGCAGCTCCAGCACAGAGCTCCATTTGTGTTCATGATACTCTAACATTGATCATGACTGGGACTTTGCCAGGATAATGTCCCCAGGAGCTAGTGGAATGGCGTGCCATGTAGTAGTACCTAGTGTATCATTTTCATAAAGAAATGTCAATTTTTCCATAAAGATTAATAAAAATGTGGGTCAGTTCCCTACCAAAATGCTAAGAAATAAACATAAGTAGGAGATCCTTCTATTGCAAGCTCCTTGGACAGAGCAGCGTTGCAGGAGTTAAGACATAAGGCCTGTGAGAGTACCTTGAAGTAGGGGAAGTGCTCTGTCATGAAACTGTAGATCTCACTCACAGGCAGGCTGCCAGTCCTGCTATTCCTCAGAGCCATGAAAATAAGAATGCTGAAAAAATAGGAGGACAAGAAAAACATTTAGATTACTAATTAATCACTTATTATATTAAAGTTTTTCTGGGTTTGCATAGCAAGGAGAATTAAGATTTTATGAGCTACAAAAACATTCATCAGTAGTTTAATTCAGTCTAATAACTCTATTACTGCCAAGTTGAACATGCTCAACATGCAGTGCTCAGACCGTTATATAAACCGTTATATAAACCATTATATAAGTCTTGAACTTCATGCATTCACATTCAGTAAAACTTATAAATAATAACTTAATAGTAACATTTTAAAATAACATTTCCCTAACTGATATTAGTATATTATTTAACATGAACAAATCATGTTATCAGCATTAATAAAACCATAAGTAACATTAAAAAAGTATCTAACTCATGTATTAATAAATAATAATAATAATAATAATAATAATAATAATAATAGTAAAACAGTTAAATGAAATATTCACCTAACAATTGTAAAATTAAGTCAACAATAAATCAACACCTTAATTTACAAGTTATCTGGCAAAATACAGAACTGAAGCTGAAGCGTGTCACAATATTTACACCTAGAGACCAGTAATGAGCATTTAGTAAAATTTTGTAATTCATTTTTTGTCATGGATAAACATTAGCAGTGCCGGTGTTTGCATTCAAACAATTGTCACTTATTATCTGTGCAACCTTACTTTGTACTCTGTTAACATTAGTTAGAGTGTATCAATATGAAGTTTCTGGTTTGTGAATGTTAACTAAATCAGTAAATAATGGTAAAGTGGCCATCAATGTAAAGTAATACAGAGTGAATAATAATTTTTAAAAATGTGGAATTTAAAGAACTCCTTGATTAACATGTGCCCACCCACAGGAATCTGAATCAAGACGATGGGGCAGAGTCATCTACATATAGTTACTGTAATTTATGCCTCCTTGACTCCACAATAATATAGCTGTAGTAGTAAACAAGCTAAAATACCTTATTATAATAAAAAAAAAAAACCTGGTTAAAGCAATTCATTTCAGGCACAAAAACTAAAGGTACAATTATAAGCTGTGGTCAGCTAGAAGGGATTATTAGTGGTGTCTAAGAAAATTAATTGAGCTAAATAGATGATATCTATATCTGTATCTTCAAATGTCTGCACTATACCGACATTAAGCTCAGATGTCATAAAATGAGTATATAGTTCATTACACACCTGCATGCCTCAGGGAGTGAGTTGTCGAGGGCAGGTGTGTTACTTCAGCACAGGATGAAGGAGGCTTGTGTGCTTACCTATAGGAGTAGATGGGTTTGGGGTATTGAAGCTGGACTGAACCATCTCGACTGGTTTGTGGAGAGAGGCTTTGGTAGGAATAGCGTGAACTGACTTCTAGTCCTCCCGATGAATAGTCACCTGGAAACTAGAGAAAATGCACTAAAATGAAAGCCACGCACTAAATCCCACAAAGTAACAGTTTTAGAAATTGTGTGCTGAACGAGTATAATAAAAGACAGTGCTTGTAACTGAAAATAATTTTGAATAATGGCTGAATCACAAAATTGTTTGCGCAGCTTTTCCACAAAACCCGCACATTCTTTTCCTAAGACACTGTACACATGTTGAGCTGTCTTGTACTGGCTTTTTATATTCTGTCATTAAGAATATGTAGGAGAATATCCTGCCAATGTTTTGATTGCAAGTATGAAACACTTCCAAACTATCCCTCTGTTATCATACGAGGTATTTCTTGTTGACACATGTTAAGAGTTCAGCTGTGGGACTGATATTGACTTTCCAGGGGAAATAAGAATGCACTGGGAAAACAAGAGCGGGAACTGGTCAATGTCTTCATTGTCCTCCATGAAAAAAGTGCATGAAAAAAAATCACCAACTATCACTGCACATAAGTGAACAAATGCACCTATACAAACGTATGCATATGGAGACACAGACAGACACTCGGTTTACCTGTTGGTGCAGGGGACTGAGGGTACTGTATGCACTGTGGGTGGACGAGGAGTAACTCGGTGGATCCTCAGACCTGTTCTGCATCGGATCAGTGCTCTCTTCTCCTCCCTGCCACAAAAACAGCCCGTAAGACCATTTGGCACATATACACAAAGTAGTTCATTAATTTTAATATTGCCCTATAGTGGAGTTATCTGCAATCACATCTGCCTGTCTAACATTCCTGTACTCAAAGAAGTCTAGCCCCTGGCAATGCAACTGCACTGGCAAGATTAGATTTCTCAAAGATCTGACAGGCTCGTCCTCTATCTGCATATGCCTTCTTAAAGACTGCTGCATTACTTTGCTACATTATTATTTCTTTAACCTGACCTTTTGCCTGCATTCGGGGTTATCACCATTGATGGATTTCTGTTGGGGTGCTAGTACATAGCGTGCTGTGGTGACCTAATTCAGAATGACTGTAGGTTATTTCTAAAAGTCAAAATATCAAATACACATTCTGCCTTGCTATTTTGACTCAAATATAAATCGTGTAAAAAAAAATTTAAAAAATGTATCACACCAATCATATGTTCAAATCATGTCAAACAACCAAACAGTCTTTCTCTCATGAAAGATTAAAAACATTTGACCATTTCCGGATGTTGGTTACAAGCTAGTTTGTGACATTAATATTTTATAAGGTTAATAAGGTTATAAGCTTAAAGACCTACTTTGAGATCTGGGGCATCAGTTTTTGACATTTCATCTAGTATAACAGTACTGTAGTCTACATTTACACCTAATGAGAAAATGGATTTTTGATCTGATCTTATTAAGTAATCATTATCAGTAGTTCACTCATATATGGGGCGTGTCAACTCAAAATGAGTCCAGTGTTGCAAAAGTTTATTCTGAGATCTAGCAATTTGAAACAATAGTGCATCAAAAAATGACCCACATATCGTTTTTCCAATTTTGACATAAACACATTCCTTAATCTATAATGTTTCCTTCACCAAAATATTATACTGTAAAATAACCTTGAACAATGACTAAATACGACCATTATCTGATTGCTATGCATTCCTTTCAATTAATTTTGATTGTCTCCAAATTTCATTTTCTGCAAAGATGATGATATCTTAAACATTTTTGTTAATTTTTCAGGATTGGCTGCACCAAATTTGTTTCAAAATATTGAATTTACAAATTGTCTTAACATGACTGACTTGACAAACTCCAACGATGTCTCCCGAGAACAATATAATATTTTTCCTCATATTCATTTTATATCAATTAAAGTAAACTATTTTGCTGTAAACTATTCCTGCCTCCATTTACTATCCAAACTGAATATGGATCACACTCAAGATGTAAAATCATCAACAAAAACTCTATTTGACCCCTTACCATAAGGATAGAGGACTGTACAGTGGTGCTGAGTGAAGTCCAGCCATTCTGCTCTTGAAGGTCTGCAATGTGAGTGTTAGCTGGAGTGATGGATTCGGGTAGTTTACTTTCCCTGAGGCAGCAGTACAGTGAAGATCCAGTGACTCCTCCGTCACTGTACTGCCTCCCATAAGGGTGAAATCGCTTGTCCTTGCTTGAGTCGGACTCCAGGTCCACACAGCTCCCATCCACACTGTGCCTTCTGAAGCGTTCTGCAGCTCCACTCTTCAGCCTGTAGAGGACGCAGTCTCTCTGAGAGCTGGTGACAGAGCCCTCTGCGCTGCTACTGGATTTCAGGCACTAGACATGGCACAGCCAAAAGAAAGTGTCATCCATAGCATGTCAATGATGTGATCAATTGTGAGGCTATAATTCTTACTTGTAATCATCAGCAAGCACATCAGTGTGCCGCTCAGATCATGAAGAACTTAATAAGATCAATGAATGGGAAAAAAAAAAAAAAAAAACAGCTTCTGTTTTTCTGTTTTCATTATTTTACTTTCAAATTAGACAGAAAGAAAAGTTACTTTGAATCAATGAGAGGGCATCACCTGCTGTCCTAGTTTTACTCTAAAAGGTGTCATAAAAATGCAAAGATATGTATGGTCCATTTATCTGATAATGATTACATTATAGCATTTGATGTGATATATGAGCTGTCACATATTAATATAAATTAAATAAACTTGACAAGCTTAAATTCAGGCACTGTGCCTCCAGGGCACCTTGTCCTTAGATGGTGCCTTGTGCTGAGGTTCATAGCCTCTTCAAGCTACAGAGGCATAAAGCATGTGCATACTGATGCATGCAGCTGCCTGGCAGCAGTAACCTCTTAGCAGTCGCAGAGCATCTCTAACAAATTATCCATAAAGCATGTAAACCTATCAGTTGTATTATACTAAGTTTAGAGAATATCAGACCTGTGACAGTGACATTTGCAGACTGGGAGATTCCAGCAGTGCAGCCTGAATGTTTTTGGGTGGGCTGCTGCTGACCGCAGGTAAGAAAGATCCTGGATTTGTAGACATCTGTCCCCAGTGAGAGCAACCCTAAGAAGAATTAATAATCATAGTAATATTTATTATTGCATTAGAGCAGACCAATTCAGAACTCACAAAATGTAGTTGTTTACTGCATGCATTAGAATGTTACAACTAACAGGATGCATAAGTTACTCATAGAACATAAAATTGCTGGGTAAAGAGAAAAAAATGCTTTGATATATGGAGCATCACCACAAAAGTGTTGCAAAAGTTCATTCCAAGATATAGCGATTTAGATCGATTCAAAAAATGACCCACATATAATTTTTCTATTAATATGACTAAACTATCTGGTTACTATACATTAATTTCAAATTACACATCAATGTTCACAGCTGATTTTCTCCAAACTTGATTTTGATGATAAATTAAGCATTTCTCTAGATTGGATATACCTAATTTAACACATTACCCTTTCTTTTACAGATAATAAACTGTAAATTTAGAATATCCAATAAAACAACTTTTCATTTTTTGACCAACTAGATTCATTTTGAGGTAACACACCCCACATTATTGATTTATTTTCCTATTAACAGCCAAAAATAAACTATTTGGGAAATTTAGCTTGTTTAACTTGTTGGTTAAAATGTCTTTGTATTTCAAATTGTCATAATCACAATCAAACCTTTGCAGTCAACTGTACAGAAAAAAATATCAAACTCTGTAAATTGGTACTTCTATACCATCCATTTCCCAGATATCTTTGTTCCTGACAGCAATATTAACCTCTTCATTCTGAGCAGAGCCATTCTGATTTCCAATCAGTAAAACAGATCTTGAGATCTGCGAATAGACTCTCAATGAGCTGACGCAAAGAGCTGATTCATTTGTCAATGACAGTACAGCACTAGTGGTCACTTTTAACCTCATCAGGGAAAACACCAAAGATGACTGTCTGTAGTTGTTAAAATGGTTATGACTATTATTTTTAATTTGTTAGCCTATAAGTAAGTATTAAGTAGTTTAACACTTATCTAAACTGACAAATTAGTAACCAGCCATCTTACACCCATTGCCACATACATACTTGACCAATCTATCTGAGTCCTGCAGAAAAACTCACTCCACCAATTATTATTTTTGTTTGCACCTGCCCAGAATGAACTTAGACACTTGTAACAAATTGATAATGATCATGCTAACGCAAAACACTTTTTTTGTTGTGTCCAATGGAGTTGAACTCCCGAGGCATGCCTCTACTCCCAGGCTTACTCAGTAACAGCTACAGGAAACATAGCAAAGGAATATACTATTGAAAACTGCACATTAACATCATTAGTGGTGGTTAAATGCAGTTTACTCTTTTTGCTAAAGGAATGCCAAGGAATGGAATACCTTCCTGTTTGGGGGTGTCTGTGTTCAGTATTGAATTTATGTTCAAGTATTTCTTCTTCTTTCTTTTTTTAACCTAGCCTACAAGATAAAATGTTAGAATTTTACTGTGGCCATTGTACACAGCATTTCACTATGAAAAAATCTTTGGTCATGTGGTCCATTTTTATCTCTGCACCAGTGTTATTGTGAGAGGTGGTAATTGTTTGCCCAGCAGGGGGCTCACAACCCTCCCCTTTTCCATTGCCCTGTTCACTGGCAGCTAAACACACAGTCACAATACTCTAAACACAGAAACGCAAAAATGTCCTGACTAACCTCATAACAAACTTGTGGTGATAAAATAATTCATCTGTTTATAGTGATTGAAAATGTCCAATAAGTCAATAACTCAAACGCTGGTGTACTGGGAGAAAGGATTAAAGACATTTTGTACAAATTTGTAGACATACTCTTAAGTTAGCTTGCCTCATCTAGTGTTAGTAACATTACCACTGAAGATTGTAGTAGAGTTACTAAAATGTGTTATAACAGTGCAGTCTCTGCCTTTAGTCAGTTTTAATCAGTATAAAAAAGTTCATACACAAGTTGCTTCTCTCCAAGTAGTAAAGCTAGGTTAGGTAATGCCCTGTATCTTGCACAGTTGTTGTTATTTCATTGTGGGTCTAGTGTTCATATAAAACATACCATGAAAAACATTACCAGCATCATTTGTATCATGATACAAATAAAAAAGTAATTAATGTTACGTTGTACTGAATAACATATTATGATTGATGGTAATAGTTTTCATGCTAATAACACATTATCATCTGGCACAAAAATGATGTTGATTTGATTGGGGTTTTTTTGGTGGTGGTGGTGGTGATGGTTTAGAAAATAGTTGTATGAATAATTATACAAACTATGTTGGATGGTCCTACTACTTTTTCTCTATTTTTTAACATCTAATAACATTTAAATACATTAATGCCACATGCTTTTCAGCTTTTGCTCAAATAACTTTTTTGTGGGTTATTTAACTTTGAGACGTTTTAGCATTTTCTCTATGTGTTTCTGATGGAGGCATTCTGAATATTCAAGTCTGGTGCATTTACAATACAGTCCCTTTAAAATGTTCAGCTGCAACTTATTTGCACCATCCTGTCACACAAGGTGCTGTAAATAAGTTGTACATGAACATTGTTTTCTCTATGAGACCGGGTTGATATATACTATATGGCCAAAGGTTTGTGGCTACCTGACCATCACACTCATATGTGCTCGTTGAACATTCCATTCCAAATTTAGTCCCCCGTTGCTGTTATAATAACCACCAGTATTCTGAGAAGACTTTCCACTGGATTTTGGAGCATAGCTGTGGGGATTTGGTGATTATTCATCCACAAGCACAGTAGTGAGCTCAGGCACTGATATTAGTTGAGGAGTCCTGGGGTGCAGTCAGCATTCGGTTGCATCCCAAAGGTGTTCAGTGAGGTTGAGATGCAGAAGCACAGAATACTGTATATGATTTGCTCATCCAGGTTCAATTCTGTAGCCTCACCCAATGGTCCTTTACTCATTGAGCAATTTAACTTAATAATCCTTCTATTTTTTAAAAATGAAACATGTAGTAATAGAATATGCCTTCATGCACTAAAAGACATTGAACAAATAAAAGGGAACCAAGAGCTATAAAAAAAAAAAACATTCAAACATGTAAGATTAAATCTTCTAAATCTAAAACCCAAACATTGCTTACATCTATGTCATTTATTTCCAAGGACCTAAAAGTAGTGGACTTTGTCCTTTTGTTCGCTAATAATACACCACATAAAACATCTCTTCTGTCCTCACTGTTAGATAAATTATATTTAATACAGAAAGTGTCATTTCCTTTTCAAGTCCATTCTGAGAAAAAGCCTGGGTGTGTGTTTTATAAAATTGGTTATAAATTTAACTGCAAGCTGACGTCTCACTGTTTAGATTTAGCTTCACAAAGACAGGTAAATGCAAGTTGCAAGTGTATGATGATATTTCAGATTAAAGAAAGGTCAACTTTTTGTTGTAGAAGGATATCAATGTCCTTCTTTTTTTATCAACGTCAAGTCAGTTGCTTAGTATTAGTTAGACCTGGGGTTTATATACTTTCTCAAATGTTCTTAAACCCTCCAAACATTACCCAAGTATTAAAGTATTAGGGTTATTATTTAAATGTGCATATAATAATATTTAGGGTTATTTATTAAAGGCATAGAGACTTTTGCTCCTGTGTTTTCACCAGCAGAACACCTCAGGTCCAAGGTGACATTGTTTAATTAAACCCATGTAATTGAGCAAACTTTCAAAGTGACCAAACAGGCTGACTATGAAAACTCAATAATCATATTTACTTCGATAAAAAAATTTTAAATCACAGCCCCACTGCGTCACAGCTTTATATTTTGCTGTGAATATTGTCTCGGATCTGGTCATGTCCAGATTTAGCTCAGTCAGCTGGTCTGCCCACTTTCATTATTGTGTAATTTCTTGTGTCACTGAGATTCTTTCTTGAGCATATGTGTAAGCAGTGTAAGCATTTTCAGTTAGCCTAACAGCGAAACTGTCTGCCTGCAATTTTGCAATCAGGGAATATATATTTCTTATTTTAGATGTCTGATACCTGATCACAGAAGAAGTAAGACACGTGTCCACAGGTGAGTTACTGGAAACGCTGTCTCCGTTCACTTACGGTAACAGCCTGCGATGGGAAAGAGACTCATTAAAATCACCAACAAACCATGAAGCATTTGTCACAGAAAGGCAAATTTATCTGCAGAATGGAGAAGAAGTGAAAGAGAGATGGGTGAGTTGGACTTCATGCGGAACACAGAGACAGTGTAACTGAGACTTGTAGAGGAAGTTGAGATGTCTTTATGCTTTATGTCTTTATCTGTGACTTGATTGAAAGCAGTTCAGTGTGCAAAGAGGAAAAGGCTGAGCAGACAGAATAGCTCACGTCCTGCTTGAGTTAAATGACATCTGATCCGGTGTCTAATGGGATCACTTGCTTTAAATTTCTATTCCTTGCACTTAAGATTTGTTTCGTTTGAGTTTAATCATTTACTAAGCTATACTGTATGACTAGTTTCACTCTTTTAACATATTTGAAACATATCATTATATGTTTAATAATTTTGATATATCTAATAATTTCAATGCTTAACTTGCCTAGTGTGCAGTGTGTTGCAGATACTGTCATGTATGAGTGCACACAGTTGGACTTTAACCACAGTGCAAAGTAAATGTAAAAAGTTTACCTCACTGATCTCTTGCTTGTTTCATGCATGTCAATGCAACATCCTGTAGCATTTGTTTCCCTGCCCAGTTTTGATTGACATTTCAAATGGACTGTGTTTCTCCCTTTACCATGTCATTCATCATGTCAGTAGTGTTTTTTTTTTCTCATTTGCCTTCCCTGCACTTTGGTTGTTGGGGTTGCTTTTTAAATGTTTCTTCTGATGTGTAGTTTAAAAAGAGCAAATGTCAGCAGCATCAAAAAAAGTGCCACACCGATCTTCCTGCAGATCTGATTGTTCTATGGTTTGTCTGTCACTATATACTAGCTAAATTACTCTTTCTATTCTGTGTGAACATTATATTTGACGTGTCATGAAAGAAGTACTTGTCAGAACTATACTTTGATGGTGAAAGTGTTATTCTGGGAATGTTATTCTGCTATTCTCTTTGGAAAGCTCTTTGGCCTTGAATTGAGCTATGCTAAATATCATATATGTTGTTCACATATTATTGTGTAAGAAATGTACCTGTATTTGTATAAGTATTTGTTAGCATTTCCTGCGTAGTGGAATATCACACTGCCAAGTGATCCTGCTTTAAAATACTAGTTCATAAATCTATATGACAGACAAGTAATCAATTCTTAACCATTAAACTTCTGTCACAAATCATTCATTAATTGTATGCATCATTTGGTTTTTAAGGTATAATTTCGTAAACAGTAAAAAACTATAATTTGAGAAAAGAGGGAGCTAAATTGTATAATTTGACAGATAAGTGTTGATTGATTTATGGTTTTATAAGGCAAAGAAAACGAGGCCCTGGTTATTGCAGTTGTGCTGGCACGACCAACATATGTGGAACAAGTTTAGCTCTCTCCTTGCTATTATCCTGAGATTTCCAAATATCTTTCTGGCTTCTTTTTATGGTTATGGTCCATCGGCTACAAAAAGGATGCCAAACCTGCTGTTTTCATTGTTAAACAAAGACATTTTTTTTAATTCCCACTTTGATGCATTTCATAAATGTCACCACACAAAGGCTGCAGATTTCAAACCACATCTTAGTGCCTGTATTTTGCAATTAACAGAAATATTACAATACGATAGTGTGTAAAGTACTTTTGGAAGGCTAATTTGTTTGAAGGTTAATTTGTTTGATCATCCCTCAGTTTGCTTACAGATCTTTAATATTATCTGCAGTATGATGCTTAAACTCTAACCTTATTTTGCACAGCTTTGAGGACATTTATGTGACAGCTATGTGAGTATATGTTATATCCAATTCATGGTGGCTCTATGATTTGTCACGTTACTGGAATGCTCCTGTCTCCCTTCTACACATGCATCTACTTGTACACACACCTGTGGCTTTTCAAAATTACCAAAAGAACCACTATGTTGTGGAAAAAAAAAGTATGGTGCACTATTAAGAATTAAACCTTAATTAATTACTTAATCCTCAAATAATATTCTAAATTTAAAAAATAAATAATGCTTTGCTTTTGCTGTACATATTTAAAATTTGTGTATTGTATATTACAATGCATGAATTAATAATAATGGATATGAAGCTTGTACATTCCATAATTAATGTAACGTATGAAGACATTGTTCTTAAATTATATTTTGGGTAATTCCAGTGCCTCACTAACAAAGTCCCAATGTCAAATCAATAAAGGCAGGCTACATCAATGTTACACAGCTGCAGCAACCAGTGAGTTTGCCCTTCCCGTGCCCTTTTGCATGACATCAAGTTGCCTCCTTTTGATTTAATGTTTAAGAAAAATATTCTACCAGGGAATGCTTCTTCTGTATATCTCTCTTTATAATACGAGCATAAATTGTTTTGAAAGAGACTATAAATATGACATTGCATCATTGTTCAAAATCCACTGTCATTGCTAATAAGACTCACCTTATATCCAGCGAATGCCCTCTTCAGATCTTGTTCCATTCAGCCTTTTGCACACTTCATCCCATAATAAGCATATCATTCAGAAGCACACCCACAAACATAAACGCCCCCTTAAAGCAGTTTAGGAAGGGTTCTTGACCTGTCCGTCTTTCCCTCTTCTTCTTGAACTTTCTACTCTAACTCACTGTGCTAAATAATGAAGTTTCAGCTGAAACAGTGTTAACAGATATCTCTCCCTCTGGCTCAGAGCCAACCTACAGGAGCCACACAGCCATGGGAGAGAGAGACCTGCTGCAACAGGTTTCCCAACACACACATACACACATACTGTACATACACACACACACACACACACTTTGCTTGTGAAGAGAGGATTCATTCTTTCTCTTTCTCTGGATTTTTATTTTTTAAATATGACATTGGATACAGCTTTATTCACAAGCCCATCCAGCCCTTTTCCCAAATACAGCTCCTAAGGGGGGGTCACCTTGCTTAAACGTTGTGACTGTAGCTGTTCCCTCCTGCCCTGTTCCACACCTTCCTCTGCTAGATCTGAAGATGTCTCTGCTTTCTCCATGGTGCATTTAGGTACAAGGACTTCACCCAGGTGGAGACAAGTCTGAAAGGCATGTTGCTATACTGTCGTGACTGGTGCCAACAAAGATACAATGAATACTGTGTATAAAAAGCAAGCAGATTGAAGTCATGACTGCCAAATTACATACATTCCCTTTATAAAGTTCAATATAAACATTTATCTTTGAATGGACTTTAAAGGCTTGCATTTTACACTGATGCATTAGCTGTCACTAAGGGTGTTCCTGTAAAGTAAACATCTAAAATATAGAGTAGATGAACACAGATAAGCAAATTTCAACAAAAGGTTTGATCCGATTCGCTGGTCCTCAACCAATGACCACTTGAAACTTTACTCCTTGCTGCCACTGATCATTTCTTTAGAAGAGTGATGAGGTGATTCAACTTGAAATAACATTTCCTCAGAATTCTGAAGGGGTACAAATTGTGGCAAATAATTTGCCACATGATGTGGCATGACAGAACCTGAGTACGCAGCTGCTGGTCTTTGCGTGCTCTCCGATAAAGCTGGTTCTCTGCTTTAACTCAGGTAATACTCAGAGATCCCTCATTCTCAATAATGCACCCCAACACATTGAACATTCCTGTTGTACCCATAAGCTAATAATTTTACTACAAGGTGGTTTAATGTCAGTAAATGAACACACAGAGTTCTTTCCTACCATGTTTGAACCCTTGCCATTTGGTTTTGACAGAAACAAATGCCTTGGTGACTTCAGATCCTGAATTAAAGTCTAGAGTGCAGCAAAGGAACACAAACATCAGGTCAGATTAGGAAAACCTCTGCAGTTGGGTTCAAAGATGATTTATGGTTTCATGAATCATAAAACCATCCTTGCGGCAGCTGGATTTATGAAGTTGGTGATTCACTTTCAGCTCAAGGTGAAAGCAATAAAATTATGTATCTTCCAAAAGATGTCCAAACAGCTGCCAGGGTGTGCGGCAAAACGCCTGTATGAATGAATGAAGTCACTCCCACAAGAGTGTCCATGCCAAAGTCAACCAAATAGTGTTAATCTGACACTATTTAGCATTCAGCAGGAAGTAATTTTTCATACATGCTCTACATTTTAAAGACAACCTGTGCCAATTATTCAATTTGTTGAAGATTAAAGATGTTGGCATTAAATAAATAATGTAATTATGTAAAAAAGCTGTTACTGAAACTTTTTGCATTCTTCACATATAACTACTTGAAAAAAGTATATAATGCATCATATATTCATATACACTATTTTTAAATATGACTTGGTGAGGAAAAACTCCCTGTATGATATTTGGAAGAAAGCTTAAGGAGAAACAGATTCAAATGGTAGATTCTCTTGTAGGTGACACCAGACAGTGCAATTATGAATCATTACTAATTCACAGCTGTGTACTATAGAGCTACATGTGTTGAAAACGCCTTGAGTCTGAGCATCTGGGTCATTTTTTAAATTTCATTAGACTTTTAAATTTAAGTCTATAATAGCAAAGTGAAGTTATCCACTGTTCATTTATTGGGACTTTTAAAAAAACATTAACTTTGTTTTAGCAAGTGCAGTCTTTAGGCTATCCAAGTAAGAACATGGAGCCTTCCACTGCAGCAGTGAAGGATTCTCCAGTGAAGGAAACTCCACACAGAAGTATCAGGCTGGAGCAGGCAGGTTCGTAGGACAGGCACCATCTCAGGCAGCAAGAGTAACGTGTAGCTCAGTTAAAAGGGAAGATCATTTTAATTATTTGTGCATATGAGTTTGGGATGACTGGTCTTTATTTATCATGCAATCTAGCATTCTGTATTTTTAAAAATGTAAATGTTCGTGAAGTTGTATTCAAGTTTTACTTATTGTAAAATTATGTGTAAATGTTTTCAAAGATCAAATCATACTGAAAATCACCACTAGATTTACAGTTTTGATTATGCTGATTTTCTTCATATACTCATGTGCAAATTTTGATAAATGCAAAACGTTCATAAATCACAATGCACATTCTTGGCACGGATTACTTACACTTACTGATGCCCACAAAGGTCAGTAAAAGGCATTAAATTAGTGTTACAACTCTAATGATTTGGTATAATCTTAATTCACCCAACTATGTGATTCTGATTGAAACAAAATCTATAAAATAGTCCTGATCATGCAGTGAGACCTGGTTACTCTAAGAACACCAGTTAGCATTAATTACAGGGGCAAACTTTTCAAATTGGTTTATTGAAAATAGAGCATGGTGTGTAAAGCTGCTTTATCAGTGAGACTCTCTGGGACATCACATTAGTGATCTCACTTCTGCTGTACTTTATCATGTTGACATCTTTTCTGTTTACTTAGCTCAAAGGCAGCATGGTATTGCTACACATGAGGAATGACTTTGACCTCACGGTCTTCCATCAAGCCATCCATCCATCCATTATATATCACAGGGAAGCTGGAGCCAATCCCAGCTGACTTTGGGCGAGAGGCAGGGTACACCCTGGGCAAGTCGCTAATCTATCAGAGATAAACAACCATTCAGATTCACATTAACACCTAATGTCGACCTAATTGCATGCCTTTGGACTGTGGGAGGAAGCCAAAGCACATGGAGGAAACCCACACAGGCACCCGATGAATATGCAAACTCCGCACCGAAAGGCCCCAGTTGGTCAGCAGGTTCAAACCCAGAAACTTCTTGCTATGAGGCGACAGTGCTAACCACTTAACCACCATGCCGCTCCCTCAGGGTATTTAGCCAGTCATTACCTCTTTCCTAAAGCTAGCTTAATCTGCAACAGTAGCTATTCCCAGATCCACAAAGCTATGAAGAGTCACAGCAGAAACTAGAGACAATGATCAGCAACAGGTATTGTTAGTGCTTTAATCCCAGTGTATTGTTGCATTAGTATGAGTGTATCAGGCACAGCAGCAGTGCCAGGGTATTTGACACTGAAGTGAATTATTACTGAAAGGAAAAAGAATCACAATCTTATTTCTGCAATATTTTAATATTTTACAAACACAGAGGTCTTATCTTTGTGCTATTTTCCAAGGTTGTAGACAGTGGAGGATAGTGGAGGAAAAACAAACAAACAAGGAACCATTACTTTGTAATCTTTGTTCTAGCAATAAACCAGCCACTAATATCACACAATCAAGAACATTTAAACACAGTCACATAGTTTTAAGTGGTATGCGATTTTGCTCAATCTGCTCCTCTAGCCACAAATGTTGTTTGATTTTTGAATAAGTACAACTTTTCTGTAACTCACCTGCACAGATTTCATATGCTGAAGATTATCCACAAGGAGGTGCTATTACCATGTAAGTATCCTTTGTGTGACTTATAGGTGAACCCACTGGTGAACCATAAGATGCAACAGTGATCATTTACATCAGTCATAGTGTATGTACTCATATACAGTACTGAGGAAGTCTTAGGCACCCCCAATTTTTTAGTACAAACCTTGTTATAGAAATTTATTTCATGAATTTTGCATTATTGAGACAGTACAAAAAACATTTGTGTATTTTGTATTTTTGTAGATTTCCAAACATTACGTTTCCCCCTCAAAAAAATATATTTGAAAAATGTCAGTAAAGAAAAAAACCATATTACACAAGAGACCACTTTCAGCAAAAAAAAACAAACAAAAAACATAATGAAGGCTCCTGGGTTTTGCTGCAAAAAAAGAAGCAAGGTTTCTTAATTTAATACAGTATTCAAATAGGTCTGGTATTTAGTACATTTTGTAATTTTGAGCCCTCTGCTGCTGCGATGTCATTGACACTCCCCTACCTCTTCCCAAATGCTGAGACTGTATATGGGTTGCCTCTGTGGGAAAAAAGGGGCAAATCTGAGCAGCTGTGCTTAAGCTGTTGGCTGAGATCATTTATGGACCAGAAAACTTAAAAATGAAGTTGGAAATGTAGTAAGATCTACTGTATTGCAGTGTTAATAGTTAACACTAACCCTAACCCTAAGTTAAGACTAAGGTGTCTGTGAAAGTAAATTAGTAGATAAGATAAGGTCATTCCGGTGTTACAGCAGCAGACAAGAGAATAGTAATAAGTAGAGTAAAAAGTAGAAAAGTAAAGTAAAAAAAGTAAAAAGCAGAGGGGTATTAAAACAAATCTATAAACACATTCAGATACAACAAACTACAGCTTTAAACATATTGATGTTGAACTGTTTGTTTCTTTGGTTAGTTTGTGTGTGGGTTTTGATTTTGATATTACCCAGTAAATACCCAGAATACTCAGACTGGTAAAATTACAGCTGTTGGTGTTTTAACCTGTCTTTCATTGTGAGAAATTACACCACGTGAGCCGCATGCTATTGTCACGTGACCTGAAAAAGTACACAGTTGCAATATTTATACAAGTTTTTCTAAGGGTTCTTTGAAATCATGCTGTTATAATAGACTTAGATACACCCTCGAATATTAAACATGAAGTAGCTTTGAAAAATGAATAATAAGCTAAAGCGTATGGTTTCCTTTCTCGTTTTGTGTGCAAGTTGGTTCTGTTTTTTCTTTTTTCTTTTGAAAATTAATTTGTATGCCTATAGTATTACCCAAAATACCCAGACTGGTAATACTAAAAATAATTACTGTTAAAGTTTTTTTCTTTCTTGTCTGCTACTGCGCAGTTACACGCATGCGTTGATCACGTGACCTGACAAAGCACAAGCAACAACCAGGGACTTGTCAGCAGCTGGAGTCTGTAGCTACAAAGTGGGAACTTTAAAGCAACTTAGAATGGCTGGATTTAAAAGTTTTATGACGCTTTACTAAGCAGACATTTGTAGGTAACGTATTAAATGGTTGCGGCGTGTAATCATGGAGGAAGACGCGGACACGAGAGAAATCCTGTCGGCAGACGCGCAGGAGGAGGCGGCGGTGAAGGAGGAGGCAGGAAGCCGCTCTGCTTGTTCGGGCTCCCCGCCGTACGCATGTCCGCTCTCGGTCACTGTCGAGCCCGTGCTCTTCCTCGCCATGTTCTCACTGACACTACAGACGCCCCTGTACACACCGTACCTCTGGGAACGTATTAGCGAAGATGTGGGCTATAACGGCACGAGAGGAGAAGCAGGATGTGGAAATTCATCTGCTGAAGACGACCCGCTCCAGAAGGTAGCTAACGTTATGGAAAAACACGCGCATGCGCATAAGTTGCTCAGACTGACGCGCAAAATGCACTTTGACCCACGAGGACCGTGTCTGCATTAAAATTACACTGCACGACAATTTTTTTTTTTAACGTTTTTGCTGATTGTAACAGGTTCCTACTGGGTATACGCAAATTTTACTGCATCACGTAGGAAATCTGAGAAATAGACATTTATATGTTTACTGACAATAACGTATTTAGTCATGTTTATGTTTCGCATAAGCTATTAAAT
>JAQQZX010000003.1:8128725-8152263 GCA_030068355.1 Notoglanidium maculatum
GATCATTTTCCTCAATAAATAAATGACCAAGTATAATATTTTCATCTCATTTGTTTGACTGGGTTCTCTTTATCTACATTTAGAACTTATGTCAAAATCTGATGTTTTGGGTCATATTTATGCAGAAATATAGAAAATTCTAAGGGGTTCACAAACTTTCAAGCACAACTGTAGTATTATAGTAATAATGATCAGCACTGTTTTTTCCCAGTCAACCCAGTTACACGACTAGTTTTTATCTAGCAGTCAGGTGTTCAGCACTAATGCACTTACATTAAGCCCTTCAGTACAAGAAACAACCGATGAAAGTGAACAACCATACCACATACTGCTTTATGTTACCACCTCTGATTACATGACATCATCTATAATGAAAAGCAACAAACAGTTGACAGACACATAGATATGGTTGGGAATAGTTACTGTATTAGTATTCCTGAGTGATTAAGCAGTGATCACGTTACGTGACATATTAAGGATCAAAGGATTGCAGATGATATACCTTTACAGTACTTTTTATTTCTTTCATGTCTCACTTATTTTACTCTCCTACCACGTAAAGTAATAGAACTGGCCTATTAGAGGTTAGTAGTATGGTTGGGTCATTGACTGGGTGTGTATATGATCAGTGAGAAAGCTCAACATTGGTGAGTGGTAGGCAGAGTGTTCTGCTCTGGTTCCACGCAGGTCTTTGAGCCGTCCAGCTGGTCCTTACTGGGGCCTCCCTTCAGGAAGCGAAGGATCTTTTCTATTGAGGCTTCCTGATACTCGTGGGACCACCTGCAGCATCGAAGAGGGCAATATTATCAACAAGTTTATCAAATTAGTTCAGCAATTATGTCATTATTTGGGAGGTTTATTAAGTGCAGGAGTCATGTTGGTATTGGTGGTAACAGGGACTGGATAAAAAGGAGTATAAACACAGCAGCTGGGGAAATCAAAGTGACTAAGTGATGATGATGATGACAGAACTGTTTGACGATTTATGCTGATAATTCCATATGTCCTTTAAAAAAATAATTCCTTTATGTGTTAGAAGTAAAATTGATCACAAAAATTGATTTTTAATCTTCTAACATTACTGTTAATATCTTGAAGAGAAGAGGAGCTTCAGAAAAATGGGAAGATGAATTAAATTAGCTGGTATCGTCATGCTCTGAACTGACTGATGATAATGACATTATCTTGTCTAATGAAAAGGTTAATGAAAGTAAAAGTGTCAAATTAACCTTCCTGGACCTCAAAATCCACCAGCATTTTTGCCATAGTAGACCATCTTCACTACTCTACTGCTTATAGTAACTGTGCACATGTACTGTTTGTGAACATTGTCTCACTTGATGCCGTTAAATGTGAGAACGGTTCGCATGTCCTCAGGAAGAGAGTTAGTATCAGGCCACTGAAAATTATCAGTTACAGGAACGATGTTCTTCTTCCCTTTGAGGGCAGTGACGATCTCCTGCAGATCACACACACACACCATGACTGGACTTCACTAGTACAAGTAAACACACTGAAGGTGGAAAAGAATAATCTAACCTTATGAACCCAGTCTTTCATGCCGGTGTCACCCATGCATTTGTCCAGAGCGTTGGCAGACAGCACCAAGATGAAATTACGCGCTCTCTGCACGCTGGTTATCAGCTTCTCCTCAAACTTGCCTGCCTCCAGCTTCTCCACATCGATGAAAACGCTGAATCCACGCACCTGCAAGTGCACCTTCAGCAGACTGAAGGAAAAGAGATACTTTCGTTTTCAATAAAGATTCAAACGCTTTCATTTTCATGTCAAGACTTTCAGCTCTTTGGTTACTAATGTTCCCTAGGATATACAACATTTCATTGTACAAAAAAATTACAATCACTATCAATCGGTCCTTATTCATTGTACATGAGATATGAAGTAATCTAATATTAATGATTATAGGTTAGTTAGTTAGTTCTAACCTGGCAAGCTGAGATCCAGTGGTGCGCCGGTAGCTAATGAACACATCTGGACCTGTGTGCTGTGAGTCAATGAAGCAGGGCCTGGCAGGCCGGCGGGCAGCAGCGAGGATCTGAGCCCTGTGGATCCCGTTCTCTATAAGGCAGTCCCGCTGCAGCTGCTCATCCGTTATCTGGAGGAGGTTGTTACGATCCACCCCCGACTGCACCATACTGTAAGTGTACTGACGGAACCGTGGGTCCAGGTCCGCCAACCAGTCAGCCAGATTATTAGGGTCACACATGGAGTAGTTAGCATAGGTCTTCAGTACCCGCAGGTCTCTCATAAACCTGATAGAGTGAACATGACAGAGGGCATTGCAAGAAATATGACTCACCTTAATCTGCCATTGGATGACTCACTTCTGCTAGGTATCCAATCATTACAGCTAACTATAAAGTTTCAGATTTTCCCTCAACAGTTAATTACCACTGCTTGCTTTAATACCACTACGTTAATGAGCCATAGGTGTGGTGGTCTGGGAAAACCCGTCATACGTTGCTGTGGCTGAAATCTGGTGAAGAAGTTCTGGTTTTTGAAAAAACAAATAGGGTTATTCTATATATAACATACTATTCCCTCTTGACTAAGAAACCATAAATACTTATATTTCATTAAAACCATGTGGAAATATTTGGATTTACTTTATAATCTTGTCTAAGTTGTCTTCCAGGGTAACAGACAACAGACACAGTGGTAAAAATTCAGTCTCATGCACTGAATATCATGATCAGGTTTTGATCAAGTTGTTGCATAGTTACACGCTGTAGTGAAACAGACATAAGTCTAATCAATTTAGTTTGTAATCTGATAATGGAAAGGTATGTTTAAATGAAATGTCCTCTCTTTTAACGTTCAGAGGTAACCAGAATTTAAAATGCTCGAATTTCAAAATCTCAGAAAAATAACCTTAGGGTTAGGGTTAGGGTTAACCCCTAAGGATCAGAGTTAACCCTAACCCTAGTAGAAAATGTCAAACCTTCAGTCTGCAAATGCCTTTCGCTCACTACTTAAACTAATGTATTAACCAGAACTCTGAAATCAGAACAGCGTGTACGTTTGTTATTAGTCAAATGCATTTTTATATCAGAACAAACTGTCCTCTATGAAGCATTGCGTAAATATGTTTAATGCTATACCCATACAGACATATACTAAAACATTAGGCTGGAATTAACACTGATTCCTGTGACATCAATTCTTTTTCCTTCTCCATGCACAGTGGCTTGATGGTAGGAGAAACACGGGACATGTTATTACTACGCCCACACAATATAGCAAATCACATTTTTTTTATAAATAACTACAATGTGTATGTTTGGTTTAAAGCCAACCTTTTGCGGGTGATCCCAGAGGTCATGGCCAAGTCATTAATCAGGTTCTCCTCAGTGATGTTAAGTAGCAGGTCTCCATCCACCTGCAGCTCCTGACACAAACACCAAACATGCAGATAAAAGTTAGTCAGGATGCTGTGATCTACAGTGCTGTAGTGGAAATGACCTCGCTGTTAAAATGGCACAGTTTTAGTATCTGGTCGTAGGTTAGTACCACATCGGTACTGGACTTTCATATTATGTATGTGTTTTTATTCATGCTGTAGAACAAAATTACACTGCTGCTCACAAACCTGGAATCGATCACTGAAGGCACTGAAGCCAATCTGTTGCAGCCATGTTTGCACCTCCACCGTTTTCCAGTTAGGAACAGAGGAGAGGATACGGCGTGGAACATCTTCACCCATCATCTTCAGGGCCCTTTTGGCCAGCGAGAGAGTGGTGGCATTGCTTGAGTACATGACAATCCTCTTTAAGCTCTGAACTGCCCCAATCTCCTGAAATATCTGAGAAAAGAGAAACTGTTAAACCTGCAGTATGTATGCTTTTTAAGGTTCCCTTCTGATTTCCCTAAACCTAAACTAATCTCTGATCACAATAGTTATAAACAGAAGGAAAAGAAAAAAAAGACTAGCCAGCTCCAGTACATGCCAATATTGCAGCTTAGCGTTTTCAAGGTAGCCTTGAAATTACATCATTACTGTAGGTCTTGAAACACCTCCAAAAATTACACACTGCACCTTTAAAGTACACACTGTAATACATTCAGAGCAGGGTCATCTCTGCCTCACCTTGGTGTTGTGCTGCCGGGACTTGATGCCACTCTCTACGCAAAGATAGAAAGCAGCAATGCACTTGCCCTCAAGCCGCGTCCCATCCAGAAGGGGCAGCAGGTGCTGCAGGTCGGCAGCGGTGCGTCCCTGAACGCTGTCAGCGCTGTCCTGCAGGCTGCGCGCAAACTCATCCGGGTCGAGAGAGGCGATGAACGGCTCCACTAGCTCCAGCGTGCCTGACTTCACCACCTCGCTCTCCAGCTCCCTGTTAGCAGCCAGCACAGCCGCAGCCAAGCATGCATAGAATCGGATCAGCTCATCCTCCTTGGAGAAGGCCAGCGGGAAGAGCCACTCGGCTGCCTGCTTCTCGATCATCAGCCGCTGGCACCGGTGCCCACCATACATGGCGCAGTTAGCCAGAGCCACGGCACAATGGCGCAGCACAGTGGGATCTGTACCACGGCACCAGAAGAGCAACGCGTCCAGGGCTCCGTCTCCAATTAGCTGGGCTGATGTCTCTTCCGTGTGCTTGAACATGTGCTCCAGGATGCCCGAGATGCTCCGCGCAAGCTGGGCGTCCTCCTGCTCACGGGTCAGGTTCAGGATCACACCAAGACCCATGCGTGCTACATAGTCTCTATAGGAAAAGAGCTCCCCATTTAGACTCCAGTTAAATATATTCAGGATCCCATAAATATAAAAAAGTGATACTGTGGCTTACCTGTTCTCAGAGATCAGAATCTGCTCAAGCAGCTTGGCGGACTCATACGTGATGTCTTCAGCAGGCGTCCGCAGTAACTGCAGCAGTGACTCCAGACCTCCGTCCAGTCGGATTCTGTTGCAGATTTCCTCTGCCACTTGCCGGCCAACCGCAGGCAAAACCCAGGCCTCCTCAACAAGTTGGAATATTTCGGCGATAGCTTGCCGAGTCTTTGGCACATCTCCGGTGTCTTTGGAGGACCGGAGTGTTTTCACAGCAGTCCGCAGTGCTGGAAGTGAGCTGTCCAACACGATCTGGACATCGGCATGAAGGCCAGGTGAAACAGCCCTGGGGTCAGAGGTCAATCTGCGCGACTGAAACCGGCTGACCCGCTCAGGGACAGTGAGTCTGTCTGAACTGAACATTGGGAAGCGTCGATATATATTGCTAAGGCAAACAGCGAGAGACAAGAGCATCTAAGAAAAGTTTGTCATAGGCCTGTGAAATGCTTGCTCTGGAAATCCGTAGCTGTGCTACAGTGCAACACGTCCAGGACACAGTATATTATGTTTACCTGTGTCCTTAACCTCTTTAATGTATAAACAAGAATTAAATCAATAATGAAACAAAGTCTTCTTATCCTCTTATCTAAACTGCATCACTTGATGATGTCACTGTGGGGCAAGAAAAAAAACCAGAAGGGTAACTCCTTAGAGGCCTGGACAGTTATACATCATCCACAATAACCAAATGAACATTAACCGACTTAAAAAAAAAACAAAAAAACAGGTATAACAGCGATAGATGTGAGAATACACCACTAACACAAGACAAAATAAGCAAACACTTCCGGAAGCTCCATTACATGCACTGTGTTTATGTTTGTTATAACAAAAGCCCGGTGTTTTCTGTTACCTGTCAGTCAAGCACAGCTCTGCGCCATGTAGAGAAAGTCCGCACCAACTCCTTTCTGCTTTTAGATATATTTATTTGGAAACTGTCGAGTTTATGCGCAAAATAAAACCTCTCTCATTGATAGTTCCTCTCTGTGCATCTTGACCGAGAGCTCTTGTTTCCTCCTCCTCAGCAACAAAGCAGCACAGAGGAGAAACTGCAGTCTCGCCCTCTGGTGGTCGAGAGGAGTAAGACAACAGAGAGGTTCATTGTAGTATTGTGATAAATAACTGATTTACGTGTTCATAAAACAATGCGTTCATTTATATTTACAGATGAACCGAGGAAGCGCCATGTTTTCACCTTCTTCACCTACTCATGAACATCCGAGAAGAAATATTTTTTTTTGTGCAGTGTTCATTTTTGTTGCAAGTTAACTCATTTGAACGCCCTAGTGTTTCTTTCTTTCCTATTTTTACTCCTTTATTTTTTATTATTAACAAAATGAAAAATACAAACATTCAGGTGAACAACAGCAGCACATAGAACAAATTTAAAGACACAAAAGTTTATGAGCAGCGACGCTGGTGTTAATTGACCTTTCTGTTGATCATGACACGTGGATCAAAACGTTACGGAGTTGGAAAATGTGCGCATGCGCGTCGGGGTGCGTTCACTAACAACAGTAATCTGTGATTATTTAATCATGATCATTCTTTGGTATTCTTATTTGAGAGTGCTTTTGAATTCTCCACTGGTTGGAAAGTGTTGATTAATTTTCAATAACAGCAGCTCTGACAGTATTTCCAGCTGCACCGCAAATTACTGGTTTATATTAATGCATTTGTTCAATACATTATTGCTTCTATAGTAACAATTTGCACAGGGATTTGTATGTCATGTGATCCACATAAAGGGATTCACAGATTAAAAATGTGTGTCATTGCTGATATTGTGAAGTGTTCTGTGCAGATAATCATTTAGTATTTATTAAAGGAGTCACCAATGTCAGCACTTTGTTACAGTCAGAGAGTTAAAGCTGTGATTTTAACTTTAAAGACACAGGAAAATCCTCAGTAGAGAGGGCTTTGTATTTAACATTAAAAGATGTTTTTTTTGTTGTTCTTACTTTAAAAGAGCCTTAAAGAGAGGGGGGAAATAGGCTAGAATGACTATTTTATATATAGTCCATATCTATATAGCTATACTAGTTTATAGCTGTTACAACAATAAGTAATAACTTTTTCAACAACATCCACTGATGCAAATTAATAAAATAACAACAAGTCCTTTAATAAATGAAAAACTGGAACTGTTGATAATTTACTGAGACGGTGCTTTATTCCTTACATACTACACTAAGCTACAATTAAGGAAGTGAAAAGTCAAATGGCTGAAGTGTTTGCTCAGATGCTCAGTGAGCTTACAGTAAATCATTTAGTGACTTTTTTCATTAAAAGGAACTTAAAAGGAAACAAATAAGCAGTCAATAATATTTATTTCAAATTTGTCAGGGAATAGGGCCTAGTGAAACACTATGTCTTGTCAAATGTAATTCTTCTGATAGACATTTAGTAAATCAACTTAAAAAGCTGTGTCATTGAAGTGGAGGTCACTGTCTCCCTCTGTTTAATGATTAGTTGTTCTAAACTCATTCTGACAGGTAAAGTAAACAAGATGAGTGACGTCTGAGTGCACTGATCAGCAGGCCTCATTTTCCCTAATCCCTCAGTGTGTTACTCTCGGTGACAAACATGAAGCCTGAGCTGCTGCTCCTGCTGCTGGCATTGCTGCAAACCGGCCACTCCGCAGACGGTAAGCTCATTTTCAGTACGCTTGAAGCTTGTTAAATATCACATTGCCTTTAATATACCATTTTGTTTGTAAATGTTTCAGTCATTCTTTAACTCATTATAGATCAAGGTAGGGCCACCAGGACTGTAAATAATCCTCTGAAAATTCATACAGAAACTCCTTTTTACCTGTCAAAATACAAACAGGAATTTTGAAGCAACAATACAATCCAAATAATACATAGACTAATTTAGAGATGAGTATACTTTCATGTAATTCTGATTCTGATGGACAATGTTTGACTTTAGATCTTTATTTCTTGTACATTTTTTTCTATAAACACCTCAATAACATAGAAGTAACACTGCAATGATATCATATCATCCACTGATATACAGTAATATTATATTCATATAAGAGATTTAAATGTAATTAATAATTTTTGTACATAAAACAGGCACATACTGTCCTTGTTGGGGTCATATATAACCATGTTATTAAGGTTAGTGTATGTGGAGGGAAGAGCACTGTTTAAACATTTACAGTTTGGCTTTCAAGGGGCTTATTTGGTCTATATGTTGGTATAGAGTTCGGTGAATTGTGAGATATGGGTTTAAACAGTCTCATATCCAAATGCTTTCTGTGTGTTCTGTCTGTGCATGTCAGAGTCTTGCATTGAGCGATGTGATAGTGGCTTTGATGCAACCAAGCAATGCCAGTGTGACTCTTTATGCAAGTACTACAGGAGCTGCTGCGCTGATTATGAGTCTCTCTGTGACAATTTGAGTAAGAGTGGAATCAATATTCCATCTTCCTTTGATTCTTATTTTATGAAGGAGTTGTTTATTTTAATCAAGAGTTTTGAACAGAATAAAGGACTGACTACAGAAGTCTAATTCTTGTACACACACAGCTCGTGGAGACACTTTCCCGTCTTTCCCTGAGGATGAGGAGAACAGTACGGTCGTTGGACCTACACTCAGGGCAGAGAACATAAAAGCAATGACCCTGCCTCCATCTCTTATCAAACGTCCAACCTTATTCACTACAGCTCCACCAGCCTCGGACCCTGACGCTGAGGTGTGCAGCGGCAGGCCGTTTAATTCCTTCATGCAACTCAAAAATGGTTCACTTTATGCCTTCAGGGGTGAGTGGTCCAAATCAGATCATTACTTGAACATCCAAAACCAAAAAGCACCATGTTTTACTTGATTTTTTTTATTACTGCTGTTTAATTATGGCTGTCAACATTGCTTTATTCAGATGAACAAAACAGGTTTACTTTGTGGTGTATATTTTTGTGTTTACAGGAAAGTATTTCTTTGAACTGGATGAGAGGTCAGTGTTGCCAGGTTATCCAAAACTCATTGAAGACTTTTGGGGGATAAAAGGTCCTATAGATGCAGCATTTACACGCATAAACTGCCAAGGAAAAACATACATCTTCAAGGTGTGGAGTCCTGAAAATTAAAAGTAGCATTTTTCAAATATAACAAAGGACTCAGATTCAACATAAATATACTTGCGATTTAGTTATCTTGATTATTTCTGTACTTTACCACCTTTACCATGTCATTGATATTCCAACCCAAAGTACAATTCAAGTACAGATACACAGACCAGCATGGAATTACATATTGTAACCAACAATGGGGGCACAGAAGCATGTTCGATTATCTGTTTAGAAGATATAAAAGGAAAAGGGAGGTTAAAAAAAGGTATGTTAAGGCTAGGAATACATATTACTGTGACTGAATTCCATGCAGTGCAGTTTATGAGATGAGTAAAACAGTACAGGATGTGCTGCTATAGGAAAATAATCAACAGTGGGGTTTTGTGATGTGGCTAAACAGGAAGTGGCTCCAAAGTTGATTACATTCCATGTACAACATATCCTGAATGTTTTATTCCTCTCATACCCCAGAAATTTTCCCACACTACCATTTTTATTTACTTTTAAAGAATGACACATTTTATCCCTTTATAGTTACGTTTATTATTGCGGAACACCCATAAACAATTCCCTGACCGGTCTCTCTTTTTTATTGAAGACAAAGAAAATGCAGTTTGTTATGTCACCAAGAAACCACAAGGTCCTAGAAGAATTTCTTGTGCTGGAAATCTTAAAATTTTTAAATTCCTTAACTTTAAAGCTTTTCACTTGTCTCTTACAAGAACACTGACTCTGGAGCCTCATCAAAAAGGCTAAAGGTCTCCTCACAGAAACCTTCACCATGTCAACGATTACACACGTTTGATAATCTTTAATGCGGAGAGTAACCATGAAAAACCTAGTAATCTGCTATTATAGAAAATTAATCAACACCTTCTGAACGATACAGATTAAGAATTCAATAATGATGAATGGCAGTCATGAAAAATATATTACACAATGACACAATCAGTTTTTCCATATGATGTTGGATTGATTATTATTTGTATCAGCAGCCCAATTCCATCCATTATCTATACCGCTTATCCATCAGGGTAGTATGGAAAATGGAGCCAGTGCAATCCAGGCGAGAGGTGGGGTACACCCAAGGCAAGTCACTAATCTATTGCAGGGCTAACACAGGGACAATAACCATTCAAGGGAATATACAACGAGCAACTTTGCACCCTCACATTGAGAATATGCAATTTAGAGTTTCAAGATGGCCTAATCTGCATGTCTTTGGACTGTGGAAAGAAACCGGAACACCCACAGTAAACCCATGCAGACATAAAGAGAACATGCACGCTCCAAACAAAAAAGGCCCCAGTCAGCCATGAGGTTTGAACCCAGAACCTTTTTACTATGAGGCAAGAGTGCAACCTACTGCACCACCATGCCACCCCAGCAACCCTGTTAGAAATGATATTATTTTCACCAATGTGTTTTTCAATTCTTTTGTAATCAGAAGATATGCATTGCTTTACAGGGGAGCAAATATTGGAGGTTTGACAATGGAGTCCTTGATGAAGATTTCCCAAGAGATATCTCTATTGGATTTGAAAAAATTCCAGATCACTTAGATGCTGCTTTTGCTATCCCTGCTCACAACCACAATGGAAAAGAGAAGGTCTACTTCTTTAAAGGTTAGGAAAATAAATTTCATAAAAATGCAAAAAAACTCATTAAATTTGTTCTATTTGTATATATATATAAGCCCAAGTTTGTTATAATTACTTCCGAGTGTTGCTCTTATTTAAAACTACTCCCTTTAGGTGAGCATTATTATCAGTATGAGTTTAAGTACCAGCCGTCCCATGAGGAGTGCATTCAGATGTCCAGTATCTTCCCCTCTGCGCTCTTCAGAAGATATACAGATTTATATTATGATCGCTGGGCAGAGCATTTCAGCCAGCTCTTCAGTGGATGTAAGCCTTTAAAATTGTATGTAACAGCAGATAAAGCTTCTAATGCAAAATGTAATATGTTGCGTTTCCTTTTTTCAGTTGAAAGCCAACATGGCATCAATCACTTCATTAGTAAAGACTGGATTGGTATCAAGTCCCCAGTGGATGCAGTGCTGGCTGGAAGACTGTATGTCTCACCTAGATATTTTCAACAGCCCAGTAGGAGGCAGCAGGATCAACTGGGGGGTCAACATCGGAGTCAACAGTGGAACCAACAGTTGACCCAACAATGGAACCAAGACTGGAACCAACAGTGGGACCAACAGTGGAACCAGCAGGAGTGGGGCCTGCGGCGTAGACAGAACCGATCTCCTTTCTGGGACACTATGGCTGACAGAGGTCGTAGCAACAGGCAGGAATTTAGCCAATTTATCAGCCAGGACAATTGGAGAGATCGGGACAGACGCAGGAATGGCTATCAACAGCAGTATGACAACGATTATAATCACAGATACAACCCTCCTGATGATTCAACATTCAACCGCATCCACTGGAGCCGGCCGTTACAGAGTGTCTACTTTTTTAAAGGAGGTGCTGAGTTTAATCTCCCAATTTTCATTGTAATGTGTTTATTGTAATGATGTAAACAACATATGTACAGTAGTACAGGGACAAAAGACATCTCTTCTAACTGATTTCAGCTGGTTCAGCTATTGCAGTCACACTCATTGCTAACAGGCACACATTGTGCCAAGCTCTCCATAGTATGGTGTTGTACTAAACAGCTCAGTGACATGCAATGTGCCACTGTCATATTGTGCCAATGATCCAGCAAGTCAGTGCATCATATTTATAGATAGATAGAGAGAGAGAGAGAGAGAGAGAGAGATACAGCAACATCTTTAGGACAGAGGGCTTTGCAGTTTCTCAATAACATAAGCTGGTTTTTTTTCTTTTTAACTTCAAATAAACGTAAATAGAGCTGTGATAACAGGAACTAACTTGTTTCGTGGAAATTGGGGTGACATGGTACTGTAGTGGTTAGCACTGTCTCTTCACAGCAAGAAGGTTCTGTATTGGATTGCCAGGTCAACTGGGGCCTTTCTGTGAAGCATTTGCATGTTCTCCCTGTGCCTGAGAGGTTTTCCTCCCACAGTGCAATGACATGCGGGTTAGGTCAACTGGCTACTCTAAATTGCCCATAGGTGTGAATGGTTGGTTGTCTCTGTGTTAGATCTTTTGATAGATTGGTGACCTGTCCACGGTGTACCCTGCCTCTCGGCCAAAGTCAGCTGGGATTAGCTCCAGCTTTCCCACAACCCTTACAGATAAGTGGCATAGAAAATGGATGGATGGATAATAATCATTAGTAAATATCAGTGCTATAAGAGAAAAATATCCTTAAGGAAATGCTGTTATAGAAAACTAATCAATTTCAGACATAAGTCCGAAAAGTAAATTGTTGATTATTTTCCTTGTTCAACAGCTTCCCCTTATTCCTTACTTAATCACTATTAATCATTATTAGTGCCACATTTAGTCATATAAATAAGGAAGAATATTCAACATTTTTTTTTTGATCAAGGACTTCTTAACTTGCAAGCTGTTGTTAAGATTTAAATAAATGGTTTAGTAAAGGCAGATGCACTTGGAAGGTAAATCAGTTTACAAGTTAGTAAATAATAGATTCTTAGACAGTGCTGCTATCAATTATAAGGCCAATTTACAGTAAATATGCCACAGTGTGCTAAAAAGTGTGATCACTTGGATATGAGTCACAAATATCTCTCACTTAAACACATAACTTAGTTTTTATTTAATATTATTCAGTTGTATGAAATTTAACAAAAAAGTTTGGTTAAATGATTTTATCAGTGTGTACATTACAGGTCTTTCTCTCTTTCTGTCCCAATGTGTCTACAGATCAATACTACAGATTCAATTTACAGACCAAGCGAGTTGACTATGCCATTCCTTCGTACCCCAGACCGATAGGCAAATATTGGCTGGGCTGCAGAGACAGACCAGGAGCAGAGAAGAGATAAGTCTAATCTCTAAAATGGATGTAGTTCAATAGTCCTTGTATGAAGTACCTGAGGCAGATAAGCATTTACCATTTTATGACATGTAATTAATGTAAAGTTCAGCATACTTTATAGAACATCATCAGTATATTTTCAGTAAGTGACCAATTTCTAAATCCATACATAACTAATTTATATGGAATTTTTTTGTGTAAAGTTATCATAAAAATGGAACAGAAATGTTCGACTAATGATCACAGATGGTGTAAAAAGGTCAACCTGTATTCACAGGTAATCTCTACTAATTTATTAGAAGTGCTGTAAATATATTTGTCCATCTTTGATTACGGTTCTGTGATTTGCAGTGAAATATTCATTTCATTTAACCTGGTGAGGCAATCATTTGTCAATAATCACTTTGGTGCTGAAGTAAACTATATACTTTACACTGAAATACACTGAAAGCATGATTAAAATAATAAAACCAATTATTGTTTATTCATATGGCTTTTTAAGCACCTGATGATAATGTATAAAATAGTGATATTGTCTTCCATCCTTTCTGACATTAATTCTGCTAAAATGTACTTGTATCTTGAGTTTTGTAAGAAATCTAAAAGAGCTATTTCAGGCAATTTGCCTATAATGTGCATCTGCATTAGAAGTTTCTTCATTAATGTCACAAACACTACATTAACTAATTGAAATCTTTAATATGGAATATTTAAGGGTTAATTTGTTCCATTGTAAAGCATTGAAAGCTGACCAATGAGATTAAACTAACACAAGTTTCCCTTTAGAGTAGGAGCTCACCCAAAACACACAAAAGATAAAAGATTTCTTTAAACTGCCCTTGTGTATTGTTCCCATCTCCTATAAACTGTGTCTAAATTTCAGACATTGAAAATGTACTCTGCAGGATTGCGGAGTCATCGTTGTGTCAGCTCTGTCTAACCATTATTTCAAAATCATTAAATATTCATAATCAATAATACACCTATTAGTGTGTGAACACTTATTGTGTAATCCCTTTTTATTACCAAATAAATTAAAGGTGCATATAAACGCAACAATTGTTTTGGTGGCTTATTCTGGAAGATTTATAAAGAGAAATAACAAAAGTATAAAATACACAAAGGGAAAGTAATGTAAGTAGGAGAAAAGTGAGGAAGTTTGTTTCTTATGGTATGCCAGAATACAGAAATAGATATATACTTCTAACATTACTCAATTTATACATATCAGCACATCAACCACTCAGTCTCATGAATTATTTCCATTCATCCATCCATTATCTATATCGCTTTATCCGCCTGGGTCGCGGGGGAAGCTGAAGCCAATCTCAGCAGACTTCGGGCGAGAGGCGGGGTACACCCTGGGCAGGTCGCCAGTCCACCACAGGGCCCTCATGAATTATTTATATAAACATTTTCATATTTTGGCTCTTGTAATATCTCATTAGTGATAAACTCTGAAGTAGCAGACTCCTCGTCTGATACAGCCACTGTCTCATAAATAGCCTCACTCTTGGTGTCTGATTCAGAGGGGGTTCTTGTGTCCATGTCCCCCCCTGAGACCTGCGTAGTGCCTCCTTGGACAACCTTGAGTACAGAGGACAGAGGTCTCCTGGGGGCGCTGTTCTCCTGCAGTGACTCCGTAGCCCCTACTGTACATGGAGAGCTCAAGGAGGTGTGTTTCCTACGGCTGGGCTTCCTCAGGACAACATCTGGCTGTCCTGAAACAGCCGCCTGTTCCCACAAGCTGGCCCGCGCCCCCAGTTTCCTGCGTGGGGGCTTTGTCACAGGAGCCCCCTTAGTTTTGGGCTGTGTTGCTTCCTCTTTCTGTCTTTGTATGCTGCCCAGCCTGCGTAGCATGGCCTGCACCGGCCCCTCAGAGCTCAAGTCTGCCTTTGAAGCCTGCACAGGCTTGCCTACAGTCACATAGACAGTGGACACCTTCTCTGTCTCTGTGTCCATCTCATGCCCCTCAGGTGATGCCTGTGGCTGTAGGCTCTTCTTGGTGTTGTTCGGAGTCTGCCGTCTGCTGCCTGGTACAGTTAAATGAGTCCTCAATGGGGTGGAGCCATACCTCTCCGAGTCTGCTTCAGGTAACGAGTTAGCTTCTTGCTCCTCTGAGGAGGCTTTTGCCTCATCACTTGTCTCCTTGTTTTCTCCTTCTGTCTGCCCATGGTTCCCCTGCACCCCCTGCAGGTTAGAGAGCATCAGGACTCCCCATGGAGTTTTGGGCTTGCGGGCAAGCTCCTGAGTCGAGCCACGCCGCTCTTTCGGGCTGAACTTGGTGCCTTCTGCAAATGAAACTGAGGGCCGCTTGGATTTGGCAATGCTAGATGTCCTTGGTATGCCAAAAGCCAGAGACATGTCCTCGCTGCTGAACGTAGGTGGCTCGGATAGGAAGTTACACTTCGAGCCCATTTCCTGGAACTGGAGCTCACCTCCTGCCACAGCTGGGATGTCTGTAAAAAGCAAAAAACAAATTGTTTAATCAAGCGATACTTCTGGGGGAAACTGAATGCACAGGTGCTGTTACCCAAGAACACCACACGCAGAGTCCCTGTACCTTCTCTGGGAGGAACGCAGTACACGGCTTCTCCATCCTCATCCGTCTCAAAAGAGTCTGAAACCCAGCCTGAGGGGGGCTCGATGAAGCTGTGGTTAAAGGTGAGCTCTGGATCATGGTGAGAAACTAGCAGCACAACAGGTAATATTATCAGTCACTTACACTGAGAGTCTGACACTTACTGAAGTCAGACTGTGGAGTGGTCCAGTTCAGTGAAAGTTTAAAATAATGTAACAGTACAGCTGTTGTAAACATTCTGAATCGCCTCCTATAGCGCGGTAGTCTCTATATTTTCACTAATAAAGGTACTTTCCTTTATCGCTGAACTGGTGCCATCAAGGGAACATGTTTTATATCTTCAGTGTGTATATTTTAGCTGGAACCCTTTAAAATATTTTAAGGTACATAATTGGACCCTAAAGAGCACTCCTCTAAAAGCTAATCAATGGTAAACCACATTACATTTCTCAGGAAAAAAGATACATATCAAAGTTACAATACATGCACTCCTGCAACAAGGAAAAGTACAGTATGGCATGTTTATTTCTGATAATATAGAGCCAGAATGCCTTCCTGATTATACATTTTGAAGGACTTGAAACTGCCTTGAGATGGATACCTATTTTAAATGGAGCATGGGGACCATATGCTGGACCAATGCAACCAATGCAAAAGGAAGCTATTTACATTAAAATTAATTACAAAAGTATAATTTTGCCAACGTTTTTGCAATTATTGTCATAATGGAGCACATGGATTACTGTCTACTGCTGAATAGCAAAACATGATTGAGGCATTATTATATAACATAACAAGCATGCAAAGAGATCAAGGACACAATAAATAAAAATTATATCTTCTACTTCTTCTTCGGAGATTATTTCTTCTAATTTCATCTTATAATGAATATTGCATTTAAGGCAAATGCTATTCCACTAAAGGAAACGAGTAGCATTTGTGTCACCTTCTGATATTTGATTTAATATTGAAATAATGCTGTGCTACAGTATATAACATATACTCATAGTTAATCACTTTTAATAACACAAATAACATATCACACATTTCATACATTAATGTCTCTTATTATTTACCTTTAAAAAACCCTATTCTTTAATTTAGTTAAAGCATTTTAAAGCATTTCATAACCGTCCACAGACCTGTAGTGTGTGCCAACAATGATTGCAAAAGATGCAGCTGGTTAAAAATAGACTACTGGACTTTGATTAGTAACCATCATTACCTCAGAGTTTACAATGCATTATATGGTAAATAAAATTATGAAACTGTGTTCACTTGTTCTGACCATAATAAAAAAACTGAAGTGAAGTTAATTCTTTGAGCGACACATTTGAGCAAATCAAAACACTCATTAATTGCAGTTAATTAGACAAAATAATTTAGTTTAACACAATTAATTGTTTAAGCATTTGACAGCCCTATCTCTAAAATATCACTGGCTGTCCAAATCTTTTAATGGCTTTTAATAAAAGGATCTAACCTGTAACCCTGGGAAGCCCAGAGGACCAGAGAGTGAGACACGGCATGGCTGAGCTCATGTTGGCTAGCACTGTGAAGACATGATGCTTCATTCGACTCATCGTACTTCCGTCCCCTACTGCCACTCTGCGGGTTAAGTTTTGTTTTAAACCAAGTATACACTGACAGGGCAAATACTAGGTGTAAATGTTCTTTGGGGTAAAAACAAAAGCATGCTGTATTTATCCAGGTCAAAAATCGAACCTGTCCTTCCCATCAGCTGGACTTCCACAACAGCAGCAGCAAAAAAACAAGGCAAGTATGAGAACCAGCAAAGGAATCAGAAGTCCTGCTAAAAGTCCTGCACGCCTATCTGCAACACACACACACACACACACACACACACACACACACACACACACACACACACACACACACACACACAGTGCTAGAGTGTAATGCATAGATCTTCAGTTTAACAGCCCAATGTATTATACTGGCAGAAGGGTTTTATGGACATACTGTAGGGACATCCTCCAGTAGTAGGATGGCATGCATCGCCTCCACAGTCACAGGCTGACGAGCAGTTTATTCCATGCATCTTATCCGGACATGAACTGTTACAGCTGCATTAGCAACAGCTTTGAGTCAGTTCCAGTTAAATTGCTGTAGTTTACAAGCAGCAGCACTTTCAAATCATTCTCAGCAAACTTACCTCTCACCCTGAAATCCAGCATGGCAAAGACAACTTCCTGTCACATGATCACAGCGACCATGATAGCATGGACTGCACAGGAAACGGCAGCTGTCCCCAAAAGTACCCTTGGCACACAGTTGGTCACACCTGAAAGGGAAGTGAAAATGATTGTACAGAACTTCCAGTTATCTATGTATCCAGTAGCACCTATGAAAACATGATTCTGCTATATGTATTATTTTTTTAAAAAGATTTGTCATTTGTCCTCTCTGTTTTTCTACTGTAATATACCATCATTTGACAGTTTATTAGGTACATCTACCTTATACCTTCATTAATGTCCCTTTTTTTTATCAGATATACAGTATATACAGACACACATTGTACTGTAGATGTGTAACCACTTCTGTTGCTATGCACAATGTGTCAGTCCTCCTCTACCCTGTCCATCAATGGTGGATCGTTCTCTATATAGCAGTGACACTGACATGGTAGTGTGTGTAGTGTTGTTGCCTGCTCCTGTGTTGAGAACAGTTCACTAGCTAAAAACCTCCATACATCAGCGGGCTTGTGTTTATAAGCTCACAAAAATGTAGGTGTGTCTAATAAAGTGGCCAGTACGATTAGCAGCAACTCTGATACACAAATGCATAAGACAGTGCAGTGCTGTGCTGAGAATGATACACCACTTAAGAAATACCTGCTCAGTGGTGGTCCAGTGGATGCTGCTTTCCACTGATGGACAGGCTAAAGGGACCTGACAAATTGTGCATAGCAGCATGTGAGCTACAGTTCGTAACTGTATATCTATAAAATGCATCTACAATCTAGTGTCTAATACCAACATTATAAAATAATTCTAGCACTGAAAGTTCATAGATGCAGCATGCAGATGCACACTGATACCTGGGTCCAGTCCAGCCAGGTTCGCAGTGTGCACACATTCCTGTTACGGCATCACATGGCTCCCCATTCCTGCAGTGAGGACACACCTGCTGGCACCGGGTGCCATGGTAACCAGATGGGCAGGGCTGATCACACCATGTGCCGTTCCATCCTGGAGCGCAGGAGCTGCATGTGCCGTCCAGTTTAGAGCACGGTTTGCCTCCTTCACAATGTCCACAGCTATACACATACACATACAGAGTAACAAACACACAACACATGCACATGACATAAGCATGTCTACATACGACAGAACACAGACAGACAGACAGATAGACAGATAGATAGAAAGATAGATAGATAGATAGATACATAGTTCTCCCTCCTTCAGTCACCTCTTCGAGCAACCGCTGCCATAGTATCCTGTGCTGCATGACTCTCGGCAGAAGGAGCCCTTGAAACCCGGCTGGCACACACACTCTCCCGTGCGGGGGTCACACTTGCTGCGGTTAAGGTCACAGATGCACTGCCGATCACAGTTTGGTCCCCACCAGCCACTTGCACATTGACACTCGCCTGAGTGTTGCTGGCATGGTGATATATAGCAGTTGCAGCGATGGCTGCACTTTTGACCCCAGTAGCCCTCTTTGCAGTGGCAGAGGCCTGTTGCAGGGTCACAGCTGGAGGTGCTGGGGTGGCACTGGCACAGCTTGGTGCAGGTGGAACTCCACCAGCCCTCGTCACAAGTGCAGTTGCCGGAGACAGAGTCGCAGCGACCATGGCGTCCACATTTACAGGTATTCTGGCACTGATTGCCCCAGTAGGAAGGAAAGCACTTGCATGCACCCGTAACAGGGTCACAACGGCCATGAGGGTGACACAGGCATTGTTTACGACAGTCTGAGCCCCAGAACTCAGGAGGGCAGGCTGTGGAGAACAGGGGCTGAATTATTGAAGCATGTGTATATACTGTCTATCATGGAAATAGGATTAAAGTGTTTTCTGATCAACTATGTGTAAACATGGTGGAAATGTTCATAAAAGTAAAAACTGAGTTTGCTAAAGCACTGCTGGACTCGAATGATTATTATAAAATAGACTGTGTAAGTTTGAAAACTAAGCTGGTTGGCTGAGCTAAGTCAAAGTTGTTTTAACTCACAATAATTGAGTTCAGTATTAATACAGCAGTTTTTCTGTCCATAAAATTAGCCTTATCTTTGAGCATTATTATATAAGGCTTAGCAACCAAAGCTTACTGTTAAGAGACTACATTGCATGGCAGAAAAATTGTTTATTGTGAATATTATTAATAACATTAAATTATTGGCATATTCATATCAGGCATACTCAAAGACCCTGTTATTTTTAATGAGACTGAAAGTGTAGCTATGTTCCTATGTCTATTTTATTGATATTCTTTTTGTTATTTTATTGGTATTCTTTAGGTTTAAAATTACATAAAGACATTTATTATTGTTCAGTACCAGTCAAAAGTTTGGACACACCTTCTAATGCAAGAATCTTCTTTATTTTTATTATTTAAAAGACACTTCATATCTTAAAGTAATGATGGACTGTCATTTCTATTTACTTAGTTGAGCTGTTCTTGATATAATATGGATGACTACAGGTGTGGAATAAGGCTATTTACTGTGTACCAACACTGCCTTGACACAACACAACTGATGATGTCAAACGCATTAAGACGGCAAGAAACTCCACTAATGAACTTTAGACTTTTAACTGGCACTGTACATTAATTTTATTTTAATGATTGGACAATATGGTTAATATTGCATACATTTAAAAAACAGACCTTAAGTGTGTTCTGCTTTTAGTAAGCACTCACAAGTTTTGCACTGGAATCCATAGAAACCTGGATGGCACTTGCAAACTCCAGGATACACACACACCTCGTTCTGCATGCATGCATGCTCTCCTTCACAGAGGGCTACAGAAAGATCAGAGTGAAGGCCAAAGTCCCAAACCCAGTCATGTACAGACCCTTTCAACATCAACAGACCAACAGGGGACAATATTTCTTTTAACACAAGGATATGATATGAAGCAGTCTGGTAACAATGTTTACTCACGTATTGTGCACTCATCACCCTGCTGGGCCCATCCTAAACAACACACAAGAGCCGAGTCCCTGTTTACGAAAGAACAAGACACCTTTTACTAAATGATGATATATATGCTTATGTAAAAGTGCATGAATTATTATTACCTGGCTTGATTTATAGTCATAGTAAAGTAGTTTAGCGTGCATAAACATCTGGATTTCACAAAAAGTCATGAGACAAAAAGCAAGATAAGATATTAAAAGCTTTATAAAAGTTGAATTTCTGTACCTTGGGCTGAGGCAAACGTTCCTCCCTGTTGCTGAGAGCTTCTGAATGGAGGCCGGACAGCAGAGAAAAAGCAGTCCAACGCAGAACAGGACAATGTTCAGGCACTCCATAACTCTTAACTCTCTAATCTACAGCAGAGCACATAAACCACAAGCTCCTGTCCCGGTTTAGGACAAGGCTAGTGCTCAGCCATGTAGCTCCTATCCCGAGGTGGACCGCTGCTCCTCTTCCTCACTCTCTGTATGTCTGCTCCAGGCCTGGTACTAAAACAAGGCTCTAAAAAACTTCTCCACCTCCCCCCATGAGTTTCCTGGGGAAGTGAAGCCAGCTTCCACCAATTCAATCAGCCACTTGCCTAAGACACAACCTAGAATTCTGGGAAGAGGAGCATTTTTTTTCTTGTATGGGGGTAAGCACACCAGATGTCATCCCTCTCACTAAAGATTATGAGTCAACACAAGGCAAGAATGGACTACAATTCAAAATAAAAAGAAATGGAATTTCCAACACAAGGCTGTAATCACTTATGAAAGATTTATTCAGATTTTTATCGCAAAGGCATGTATTGTACATATTCATACAAAAATAGTCTGAAAAACATTCACTATGAGCAAATGCTAAGTGCTGCAGTGTTTAAACTGATACAGACAGGACAAGAGTAGTCTTGGGCTGTTTATTTCCGAACACCTGACTATTCTACCTGATTTTCCCTCAAGGAAACGGAGGCTTTGTCTAAATAAATATCAAACGAAGCCTCTCAGATAATCAGTAAACCTCACTTTTCTGTAAATCTTTGGCCTTTCAACAAATGCATAGGACCTTTTTATTAACCTAGCTCATAACCAACAGGTTTTCTTCACCTTACCAGTGATCAAGACATCTAAATGTAAGCCGACAAACTGCATTTCATTCAAAATTTTAAGGATAAAATCCATCCTTTATATAAGTTTATCCTTTATCCCAGGTCCTACAGCAATTAAATGCAAAAACCAATTAAACAAAGAGTCTCTAAAACTTAAAGAATAACATTTCTTTAAAGAAAGTCTGAATAACACCAATAGACAAAAACATTAAATATTATACAAATGAGTGATTTACTATTCCAGACTATTTTTTACAAATCTTCAAGTTGGGTCATTTCAAACATACAAACCACATGTCCTATGAATTAGCCAAAAATGAACACCAAAAAAATGAAAATTTTGATGAAAAATGAAAAACATGAAAATACTGTAATGCCCCTGCTGACAGAAAAGAGTCCCAGGGTGATTATCTTTGCTTATGGTTCTTATATAACCTGGCATCTTTGCCTTTAAAAATCATACTAAAATACACTCTTTACTCTTTAAAAAAGGCACACACAATAAACCTTTGCATAACATATTAATGTTGTTTCCTCATATACATTTTAGTGTATAAACGAAATGTACATCATCAGTTACAAATATAGATTTTTAGTACACAAAATAAAATGTTCTTTGTTCATTTCCAATACTTTCTTATTTACATTTAATTAATAAACTCCATTTCTGAAACTAAAGTAGTTATTATTATTAATTATATAATCGATATATAATTTGATTTTCTCCATTTTATTAGAGCAAATTTACAAAAAAGCAAAACATTACTCCTGTCATATGTTAATTTAAGCTTATTACATATGTGTTTCAGCATTTTTCTTCCTTTGGCACCTTCTATCTTCTTGTTATTCACATACCCCAACTTGGAGGAAGCTCAGTCAGAGGATCTGTACATAAAGCCGAACAGTTGCAATTTTGGGGTCTAACCCTATCAGCTCCAGCTCTGGGGTTTGAAATTACAGCCTTTTGCACAAAACAGCACAAGCCCTTAACTAAATTGCTCTCATTGTTGAGCTCTACAGCTCTGTACATTTGCTTTTATTTAGTTTGGTTAGGTCAGCACTCTTGGTACTGTGAATGGGGACAAACATCAAGATGGACTTCGGTTCTCAGGGAGAGCCTCCAGGCCCATTCCCCACTTCAGGTATGTGCTCATCTGCATTGAGGATTTCCCACGCAGAACTGTTGATCTGATGGCCACTCCTATCGCTGCCCGAGCGGCTCAGGTAGCCGAAGCTGAGAGAGCAGGCAGAAAAGACACGGCTGTAATCAGTATTGAGGTCAGAGAAAGGGAGAGGAATTTCCTCTGAGTACAAATACAGTTTAAAATAAGACTTTTCATAATGTCAACACAAGATAAGAGTCCTTCGGTCAGAGGAAATGAACTACAGATTGTCTTTCAAAAAAAGGGGGAAGAACATTTTGTTCTCATCTATAGACATTCATTTCAAGAGCTAAAATTCAGATCTAGCTCAGATGTTTTTGTCTGAATTATTATACAGTAAAAGCCACTAGAGTTGAGCGATGCTGATGTTTGTCTTCCTCAAATAATTACACATAAATAACTCTGATACTGGATTTGTACTAGATAATATTATATTAACTGTAAGACAAATATATGTTGCTTGCAACCCCAGTTTCCCCAGTTAGAGTCATCCAGATTGGCTTCTCCAGTTAGAGCTATTTTTTTTTGTTGTTGTTGTTTTGTTTTGAGGCGGCACGGTGGTGTGGTGGTTAGCACTGTCGCCTCACAGCAAGAAGTTAGCACTGCAGTGGTTAGCACTGTCGCCTCACAGCAAGAAGGTCCTGGGTTCGATCCCCGGGTCACCCAGGGTGCCTTTCTGT
>JAQQZX010000003.1:8162774-8188790 GCA_030068355.1 Notoglanidium maculatum
CGCTCAACTAAGTAAAGAGAAACAACAGTCCATCATTATCCAGTCTCTTTTAAAGTCATAAAAATAAAGAAAAAATTTGAATTAGAAGGGGTGTCCAAACTTTCGACTGGTAGTGTGTTATATTTTACAGAAACATCAAACAACTAGTGCTATAAGAGTATTTTAGACATACTATAGATAGAGTCTAATTTTTTTTTTTGTTAATATGAAGGTTAAGCAATTGAAGTTGGATTACTCACTGACTAACACTGCCTTTTTCTATTTGTTTGGAAATATTTGTATTGGTCAATTTAACGCACTAGTGTGTTTTGTGACCGCTGCATTCCAACAGGTTCTTAAAAACACATTGTGCAAATGACAGAATATTTGACAAAACGAAAATGTAAATAAGAAAACAATCACAATCTATATAGAAGATGACTTTTGTTCAGACTTGTCTCTGGTTGAAGGTGTGGCAGGCTGCAGTTTAGCTTTTGGCCTTTATAACTGTGTTTTACTGCCAAGTGCACAGTAACCTGATCATCTGATTCTTCCAAAACACATTGCTGGCTGTGAGACAGTAGCTGTACTAATCTGAAATGTAGAGTACAACAACCAGCACACATGAGCCAGCACTCTCTGATTCCTTGGGTAGGGTGAGCCAACATATTCTTCATTAGTGGTTTATTTAGCTGAAGTTTAAATAAATGTTATTCTTTTTGTGGAACAAGTTTTTTTTTTATTCCAATTTGGCTAGCTTATCCTGATATTCTGGTTGGTCCTTTCGAAAGCTACCTGTGTGAGACCTCCATGGTTGCTGTTTTTGTTGCGACTAGAGCAAGTACTTGTCTCCAAGCTGAACGTTTCCATTATCAGAAAGTAAAACAAAAAGTAAAACAGAAAAAATAAGGATCACACAATCATTTTTTATATGTTATTGCATAAAGGCAAGAGACAGAGAGAGATTAGAAAATACATTTTAGAATATCAGACAGTCGTGAACTCTTCTAGTCATCTATGCAAATATGTTTCAATGTAATAATCTTGAATGACCAGCCTGTAAAATAACACTTTGATAGCATTGTAGTATACAGCAGATTCGTATTTTAAAGGAGAAGCAGGTTAACCAAATCTAAGGGGTTTTTTTGTTTGTTTGTTTGCTTGTTTGGGGTTTTTTGGATCATGAGAAAGTGGGTTGGGGTTTTTGACCTGCCATCAAGATCTGCAGTAAGTATTTGTAGTTTGTGCACTCAGTTCCTGGCTATTTACTAAAGGTAAACCAGTTAAAATTTTATAGGCCTTTCATACATTTTGCAATTATTTACTTTGCTCAGAATATTATTATCAGGGTGGAATATTGTGGTTAGAACAATCAGTCAGCTAGTAATACTGAATTTACAGCTCAAGAAAGTTCACCAATAACCCGTTCTCTATTATAACCCTATTTACATTTCGACTCGAGATAAATTACAAAAGTATCTGCTTTTTTTCCTTTATGTGAGTGTCAGATGTAAAAGTAATGATTCATTTCAGTTAGTACCCTAACCCTAACCCTAGTATAGTATGATTTTGATGATGAGTTTCTCTAGACCTCTCTGACTTCAGACCAAAACAAGATGGCACATGTCTGCTGCTCGTCAGTGCCTTGCTATCTGAGTGGTGTGTCTGGCTACAATGCAGAACGTGAATAACACTGGCAATCATGAAAACATGGGTCTCAAAATAATCTTCTTATTTCAATTAAAATGCAAATTTTATTTGGCACACACACAACCATACATAGTACGATGTGTAGTGAAATACTTACTATGAATGTCTATCTTTACAAAAACCATATAAAAGTATAAAAATATAGTATAAAGGATATTAAAGATAGGTGTCAGAAATAGTATGGCTATATTTGTAGTAAATTGCAGATATGCGCAGTTTATGTGCAAAACAGTGAACTGTGCAACATCGGGCTGAGGTAGTCGTACTGAAATTGCCGTCATATATATATATAAAATTTTTAAGAATATGGGGTAAATATGGGGTAATACAGGAATATAAGGGACTATAAGTACAAGTAAGTAACTCTTATAAACATATAAAGCTTCTTTATATTTGTGAAGTATGATAGGGTTAGGGTTAGGAAGTTAATATATTATTTACGTTTTGTCTTTTTTAAGCAGGAATTCCTAAACAGATGGCGAGCATTCCAGCTTAAAAAAAATCTAAAAATAAAAACAAATCTGTAAGATTAAATGCTCAAAATCAAACGCAAGATGCATCAGAGAAATAAGTGGGCTACTGGGAATATTTAGGTTTCGTCTCTGTATTTATAGATGAGTACTATTTTTTTTTAAGTCTGTAGTTAATTCCGAGCTCTGAATTTTGGCTAACTAAACTCTGAATACAGCCCTTGTGTTGTACATTTGAGTGTGTGTTTGTTGCCATACCGCTTCCACCTCTTTTGACATCTTGGATATCTCCAGCACTTTGGCTCTGAGCTCGTCACGCTGTTTATCCACCACCTCTTTAAGTTTGAGCATCACCTCTCTCTCCTGACGCTGTGTACGGTCTGAGGAATCAAGGTAAAATACTGTTAACAGAAATAATGCCAAGAGGTCTCAGTGAGAGAAATCAGTATTATTACACCCATGTAATGACACCATGGGACAGCGGTTAGCATTCCTGCCGCACAATGCTACGGTCCCTGGTCCAAGCCTGAGTTCAGGGTACAGGGTACAGTTCGGGGTACACATTGCACGGCTAACGCACGAACAAACAACCATTCACACCTATGGGCAATTTAGAGTATTCAGTCAATCTAAGCTGCATGTCTTTGGACTGTGGGTGGAAACTGGAGCGTCTGGAGAAACCTACACGGGGCATGAGGAGAACATACAGCTCCGTGCAGAAAGGCCACAGTCAGCCAGCAGGTTCAAACCGACAGTGAGCCGACAGTGCTAACCACTGCACCACTGTCCCACGCATAATAATTATAACATGTATTATTTTAAAAATGTCATGTCATGACAGGGATTTTAACCTCTTACTCTAACAGGACACTTTGGTGAGTCAAGACCTACACACCTTACACTTGTGACTAAACACCTAGCAGTTAACATATATTTCCAAACCTGCACAGTGCATCTTATGCTTGTGCAATGGGCAATTTGGTTTTGCTTCATCAATTGTTTTTCAAGAAACCGCAATTATTCTACAATTACATTCCACCAGTGATTCAGCTTCTCCAGAAGACTGTCTTTTGTTAAACATAATCTAAAAATAATCACATTTTGTGCAATTCAGCACTGACTTCTAACTTAGAAGTGTTGTGTGTGCATGTGATTGATGATGAACATGTATCCACTGTGCAGTTTACCTTCTTTAGAGAGAGAGCTCTGCAGGCGACCCAGCAGTTCCTGGTTCTCCTCCTGTAGCTGCAGCACTTCCTTCTGCAACGCCTCCATCTCCGCCTTCCATTTCTGCTCCTTCTGCTGCCATTCCTGCTGGAACATACTCACTGTCAGTCAATGCTGGAACACACTCTTGACAGAAGATTCAAGCATCAGACAGATGCATTATTGTGAACAGTTTTTACATGCTGTACATGCCTGGCAGATCCCACCGAACACTTTGAGTTGTTTGTTTTGAATCTGAATTTTTAACCTGTCCTCTGGAATCAGGTTATGTTTGAACTAGTGCCATGTGTTGAATTTGTCTGCAGGCTGGAGGTTGGGCTTTTTGCATATATTAATTCAGTGGTTTTGAAACTGTGAGAAAACTGCTCATGGGAAATAGTGTACTTTTAACTGAGCTTTTTTGATAACAAAATTAAACCTTTAAGTATATATTAAAATAGTATGTAGCCCTAAACAATTTGTATTCTATATAGACATATTTAACCCCGTACATTCCCAGATTATAATTTAGTTATTAAATTAACTGAATAATTAATACAATTAATAAAATTCATACAATTCATAATTTTTGATAACCCCACTGAAACTAATATTAAAGCTTTGTGGTGAGAATGAGAAATGTTAATCTCATCCTGGGAGTTCTTGAGATTAAATTTATGAAATGGGATTTTTTATCAATTTGTCCATGTTTAGTAGATGAAACGAGACCCATGTAAAGAGGTTATGCGGGTTTTATAAACAGACAAACACATGCACAATAACTTATAGTTATGAAAAGTTTTCTAATAGTCAAACATCAGAATTAACTGAAAAAGCTATAATAAAAACAAGCACAACAAAGAAACAATTATAAAAGGTATTTATCTCAACACAATAATATGATTTACATCACATAGTATAGTTTATATTTTATATCTTTGCAAACATATTTTTTGTCTTTATTCTACTCTATTGTTTTTAATTTTTGCTGCTCTTTGTTTCTGTCCACTTTCTGCCGTGGCAATGCAAATTTCCCACTTGTGGGACTAATAAAGGTTTATCTTATCTTATCTTATCTTAAATGCATTGTCTATTACACATGCATGTAGGTTATAGAGGTCATGATAAAACATACTGAATAACATGTAATGAATTAACAGATGAAGTGTATTGATAGAAATAAGATATTTTAACTGAGGTAAATATACAATATTGTACAAAAATCATCTAATGTACTTCTGAAGTACCAGGACCAGATCGAACCCAGGGACCTTCTTGCTGTGAGGAGACAGTGCTAACCACCACACCACCATGCCGCAGTAATATATATCATTTAATTAAAAAATATTTAATTATATTTTTACTTGTAAATAATTTTGCAAACTAGATATTATTTGTGTAGATTCAGGAAATAAAAACCCAATTAATTTGATTCCAGTTGTATATAATTTGGTATCTATGCAAAGCATTTTATTTAGTAAATATTGAAATATCGTAATGGTCATAGTCATGAGTCATAATGTTGACATTTAAAAGAGTAAATGAGATTTAAGAGGGACATGTTTTCGTTTGTGCTATTAGCTTGTTTTGGGGTTTGTTTGTTTCTCTCTCTCTCTCTCTCTCTCTTGTTTTGCAGACCTGACAACCTGAGTATTATGTTCTCCTGGCTCAGATATCCAGACTCTGAACTTGCTTTTTGTTTTTTGTGCACGTGATCCGTAGCAGCTTGCTAATGATGACCACATTTGACATTAAAATCCCCAGTGTTACACAGCTGTTCAGCAGTCATTAGACTAACGCAATGTGTGGCAATTTCGCTCACAACTCTGGGGATTCTGTAACATCTGGGTTAAAAACAACAGCTGGGTTTGGGTCTCACACTCACACACACAACCTGCTCTGTGTGAATTATTCTTCTGAATGCTGAAAAACTTGTTAACAGCTTGTAAAAATCGCATTCCCACTCAACAGGGCTACAGCGTAGGCTACTTAATCCAATATGGCTCCCTACTGTACGTTACAGCCTGTGTTATACCCTATGAGTGCACTTATATAGTGAAGTAGGGAGGCATTTGGGATTTTGCCTTAGAGCCACGGCTAGAATAAATGTATCGCTTTAGTCTGGGTTACAAAACAAACTGTAACTGTAAACAAACTGTAACTGTAAATGTCGGACCGCGCGCGCGCGCGCGCGTGTGTGTGTGTGTCTTACACGAGTGTCTGTCTTGTTAGAGTCCTGCTGTTGAAGCTGTAGTGTTTCAAACGCCCTCAGTAGATTCTCTTCTTTACATTTCTGTGTGTGGTTGCTGGCTGTGAAGCGCTCCAAGAGCTCCAGCACTTTCACTATCTTAGGCACCAAACTCTCCACGCTGCTTTTGCCATAGCTGTCGATGAGCTTCTCCACGTCGGAGCCGATGATCTTGGCAATGTCGTACACATCGTCCAAGGTTAGAGCCGAAATGCTCCTCTCCAAACACTCGCTCAGCTTTTCTACGTCTTGGTCGGGCTTGATGGTTTCCATCGCAGAGACAAAATATATCAGAAGTCGAGAAGAAGAAACTCAGTTCCCCCAAACACACGCGCAGCAGCAGCAGCAGCCTGACATTTCAGCTCTATTCCGAGAATGTGGTGGTGGTTTTTTTTTCTGCTTTCAGTTTGACCCTACCACGCTGACTGTCACCATTTCCAAGCAATAAACCAGACGCATTATATGTCCCTGCCTAGTTTAATAAGCTGTAAAAGCCTACTGTGGTGTTATGTCCGATTCCTACCGACATGATCTGATCTGATCCTGTGGACACGCTGTAACATGTGATCTGCAGCTTTACACCTACACAACTCAGCTCATGGGTTTGCATAGTGCCCTCATACACAACACCAAACAACACCATAAGGACCTCCTGGCTAATTTTCCTATTTCAGGATCCTCCTTCTCTCCTGACCAATGCTACTGAGTGGTGTGTTCAGAGCTGATTTGCCTAGGCTGTGTGTAACAGAAGGTTATGAGAGGGAATGTACTGGGGCTTTCCTCTAAAAAACGTCAAATCAGCCTTAACTTGCACCTAAAAAAGCCTAGAGTGAGTACTGTAAAATACGCATAAAAACTCTCAGGTTTAAACATGTTGGCTCAAAAACAGTTCCATTAACGTCTGCGATCCTGCTAATTATAAATTCAAAATAAATAAATCATGAGCTCATACAGATAAATCGAGGTTTTTTAGTGCACTGGCGGAAATTAGTAATGTGAAAGAGGAACTTTTTCTCTTTCTGTTTAAGAAATGTGAACACTGTTTCTCAAAGTGTAGCTGGGGTAAAAGGCAGGAATAGGAACGTTTCCAAGGGCCCTTGAGTAGCCTAGACAACTTGTCCGTGACGTAAGGATTTTATATTTTTTATGACGTTACACTGATGAAGATTAAAAGGTAAACGTCACGCTAAATTACATTAATTAACCTGTATTTATACTGACCAAAAGTTTGTGGTCACCTGACCTTCACATCCATATGTAGTTCTTCCCCAAACTGTTGCCACAAAATTTGAAGCACACAACTGTATAGGATGTCTTTGTATGCTGTAATATTAAGATTTCCCTTCACTGGAATTAAGAGGCGCAAACCTATTTCCACATGACAATACGTCTGTGCACAAAGCAAAGTCCATATAGACATGGTATGCCATGATCCCTGATCTCAACCATATTGGACATGTTTTGGATGATCTGGAATGCTGACTGTACGCCAGGCCTCCTTGTCGGACATCAGTGCCGGACTTTACTAATACTTTTGGGCTGAATAGACACAAATCATGTGGAAATCTGGTGGAAAGCCTTCCCAAAAGAATGGACATTATAAAGGCAATTATAACATTAATTATAACATCCACATTATAATATCTGGAACGGAATGTTCAAAAAGCACATACGAGCGAGATTAGTCAGGTGTCCAATCTTTTGGCCGTATAGCGTATCTGTGATGTGTCTATTGATTCTGGTTCTAATTTGTTTTTGTTTTTTTTATCTTTATGATAATTTTAAGTAGTCCTAATATGATACAAATTGTTCTGAATCTTTAACAGTGTAACTATGCAAGGTTCTGTGCAGAAATAGATCAGGAACTGTAAAAAACATGACGATATGTATTTACCTACAGTACTGTATAAAAGTGCTGATTAAATTTTTTTTGTACAAATTTTGTTATAGATATTTATTTTATGAATTCTTTATGAATTTATGAATGAATTAAGTCAGTACAAAAACATTATAGATTTCCAAAATATAATTTGCATTTGAAAACTGTTTGAATGTCAGTAAAGAAAGCAACATATTACATAACAGACCACTTTTCAGACAAAAAACAAAAAAACATAATGAAGGCTCCTGTGTTTTGCTGTAGAAAAGAGGCAAGTGTGACAGTCAAAATTCCCAGACGAACTCTGCCAGACTATCCAAGATGCTCAATAAAACTTACCAGCTCATTTCCTTATAAAACTGAGCACATAGTACTGTCCTGGGCCTACTATTTAGGAAAAAAGTAAAGGGTCATGACACCAAATATTGTCTTTGTTTACTTTATTACTGTTTACTGCAAGTTGTAGTATTTTTTTCTTTTACGGTATGGCTAGTATGGTATGTGGAAATAGATTTACACTTCTAAAACCCAGTGCGGGTGCCATTGAACACCACACTATCACATCAAATATAGGACTCATCATGACCCCGGCAGAGCACATCACAGCCCTGACAGTGATGCAGTTATAATTCGTTCTGTTAAGAAAAGCATATTCGCTGGCAGTCTTGCAACATACTGTAAAAAGCTACAACACAACAGTTGTTTTGCAGCATCATTCAAAAATCACTTTTTATTGTAAAAAGTACATAGGAATTGCTCAGAATACCAAATGAACCTGACTGCAATTGGCTACTTAATGCTAAACTTTAGCATCCTGTCCTGTTCTTTACATCCTTGATAGTAACCAAAGTGCATTTAGATTTCCTTTTGTAAACAGTCTGCGGCTAGGAGAAGAAACTATATAAAATCATAGATGTCAAACAGGTCTGACCCAATGGAAGTCTTAATCCAGCCCACCAAATGAATTTAAAATCTACAGTATGCTCTAAATCAAAATTGTGGACCATAACATGAATTGAAAGATTCAAACGACAATATAAACTTGTCTTGCTTTTTCTACAGGGAGGGGAGAGAAGGCAATAAACTCAGGGTCCTTAGCTTTTCTCATTAGAGTTTATGATATGAAATTCATAGGCTATAAAAACTTACACTGTAAACATATCTTTCCAAAGCAACTGACTTATGCATTCAATAAAAGCATAATTTGGTAATGAATTGCAGCCTGTTCATCTGGTTTGTAGATGGAAGCATGAGCAATCAGGTTGTTCATGCAGAATATACCTTTAAGATAAATGCCAAACATATTGAGAGTTGCTGATCTTCTAAATTCATTTGGTCTAGCCCACTGAACATCGGACTAAGTGAAATGTGGCCTTTTATATTAAATGAAGTGGACACCCCTGAATTAATTAGTTTACAACCTGTGAGGTTTAAGCCCTTTTAGTATTTTGAGCTTGCATGTGGTAAAACAACAGAATGTAGTCAAACTTGTTCAACTGATGCAATGGAAAAACAGCCTCAAACGTCTCAGCCTCAACGCCTCAAAGTGTAGATCTTTATTTTTGACCCAAACTACCATGTACATGAAAAATGCATAACATAGCTACAGGGTTATTACAACCGACTTATAAAAAACAATTTTATGTACTTATAAGATTATGAAAAAAGAGCATTATTATCCAAGATCATTGATGTAGTTTTCCTCAACTACTGACACACACGAAAATACATTTTAGACAACGTGCATCAACACAAATTACCATGCCAAAAAAAAAAAAAACCGAAGCATTATACAAAATCTTAAAACAGGTGTTTGAGTGCTTCCAAGCAGACACCATGGTAAAGTCTTGAAGGACAGAGCACAGATTTGCAAGCATAAGCCTCTTAGGTGCTCACTGAATATCAACAGTAGCAGTCTGTGGTGCTAAGCGTACATATCCTCCCGGTCAGCGTTGTAGATCTCACCCTCCTGCAGCGAGGCAAAGTTGAGGAAGTGAGAAGGCCGATGAACCTCGTGATAAAACTCTTTCGGGTTAGACAGCTGCAGCTCGTATTTCATATTGGGGTCGTGTCGAACACCTGGAATGAAGAAAAGGGGAAATAATTAATTATGCACATATAAAATGTCCCCTCAAAAACAGACCAACATGATCTAAATGAGTGGGTACACATTTTCACTGTCAATGCTGTGCTCACCCATGAAATTGTAGTTCCAGGACCCTTGACCAGGCACCATGAAGAAGCCAAGGAAGCGATCAGACAGCAGCATCTGCACCCTTTCATAGTGAGATGGCAGGTAACCCTTGGGGTTGTTGCCCTTATCTGTGTTCTGCCTGCCCCATTCATATCCACTAGGAGTCAGCTTGTAAGCAGTCAAGGTACAAGACCCTGGAGTGAAACTACACAAGAGAGAGCAATAATCAAATCACTGGCTTCATTCACATGCAACCTAATAATCTGAAAGACTGCTTGATCAGAATTCAAGGCATTCACATATACAGCTAAATCAAAACAAAGAAAAATGATTAACACATCGAAACATCTTAAAACCTAAAAATGACATGTTAAAGACTATAATCTTGGTAGAATCTTATAGATCATGATGCACTTTTTAAGATGGTCCCTTACTGATTCCACTACTACAAAGTGCTGGTGACCCGTGTTTGAGAGATTAGCTTCAGCAGGATTTAACATGAAAAAATTAAAAAATATATTAAATTGTACTGTAGTGAGCAGTCACTCAAGAACAGGTGAAACATAAATAAGAGTGGCATGGGCTGTACCTTGCTTGGCAAGCCAGAGCTTGTGCGGTTCCCATGGCAAAGATTAACAAGGCATGCATGCTCACAAGCCATATGATTCCATAAACAGTCACCGTACTTTTATTTATTGAATACTGAAATATCATATTTGAGGAGATTGAATTTAAGACTACATGCCACTAAAAATAATACTTTAAGCAATTTTATGACTTTAAATTTATCAAAGGTAATTCAGGAATTTTTTATGACTTAAAGGACCCGCAGGAACTCTGAGCTTAGAAACTATACAAGGAAGAAGACAATTTAACTAAATAAATCCATTACTAGTTTAGAACTGACACTTATGCACTTCATCTGTTTACCTGCAGGTGATAATGATGGTCTTTTCACCATCCCAGGATGGATTATCAGCCATGACTTTTGCATGTGTGGTGACATCTTGGGGAGACAACTGAGGCGATTCATTGGGCTGGGTGTGGATCCAACCAAGCGGCTCCATTTCCTACAAAAAAAACAAGATAAAAATAGATTTTCTAAAACTGGTGAAACAATGCTGCTTTGGCATCACTAGAACATGGATACAAACTTTAGGAAACTTGTGTGACATGTAGCTAAAGAACAAAGGCAAACCTTGAGATATTCATGCTGTGGCAGCTGACCAGGCAAATGAACAGTTTGATGGGTGCCCCATTGTGGCACCATCACAATGCAGCGAATTTCTTTCACCTGTGGGTTATCTGGAGGGCTTGTGCCATACAGATAACCAGCAATCTTGCAGGGGAGAAAAAAAAAGGGGGGGGGGGGGGGGGAAATCAGTAACAAACCTAAACAATTCTAAAGAGGAAAAACTAAATGCTTGCAAAACAGCAAATGTATGACTCACCTGAGCACGCAAGTCAGAGATGCAGATGAACTTCTTCAGCACGTTCTTAGGCAGAATGTAAGTGTATCCAGTTTCCTTAATGTCATCAGACGACACATAGATGTGGTTGGTACGTAAATGCAAGTTGGCTGCAGAGATCGCCCTACAAATGAGAGAGGAATATTCATACAGTACACCAGCAAGAATATAGAACATACACCGTTTCATAGGTCGGATTACACATTCATGAAACAGATCTATGGTAGTGACATATCCATTGGAACATGGCCATGTCCTACCTGACTCTCCATTCAGTCTTTGAGGAGAAGGTTTGGGTCTCATAGTTGCTGGTGGTGGAGGTAATGATTTCATCACCATGTTTGTTGACGGTGCGAGTCTGCGTAGCTGTTAGCTGAGACTGCTCTTTAGTCTGCTTCTCAATCTCAGCAATCTGCTGCCTCTGCTGAGAGGGAGCGGAGATCTCCATACCCAGGATGATGTCCCTGATCTCAGACTGTGTCAGAGAAGCCACGTTCACACTGGAGGAAAGAGAAATAAATTTAGGGCACAGTTTATTAATGTTAATGCTAAATTTCCAAATATTTTCCCAAATCAAAATATTTTCTTCCATGTTTCCACTAAAAGTCTTATTCATGGGGCATTAGTTTTTTTTCCACATGGGAAGCTTACTTACTTGTTCTTTTTACCATAGTCAGCCAAAATGAGATCTTTGAGCTGCACCTCCACCTTGATCCACTCCTCGTCAGTCAGAGTTGGCCAGATGTGATGTGGCTCAGTGATGGTGGTTTTGTCAGGCTTTAGGATCACCTTTGCACGGTCATTGTTCACATGGAGGGCTCTCAGGATCAAGATCAGACGTGAGAAGGCCTGCACAGGAAAGGACCGTTATTTTAAGTGGAGCAACCAGAATCAATAGCCCTTTAAGATGTTTCTGTTAAAAGTCAAAGAAACTAACTTACAGTGTAAGAAGAAATGGTCTTCAGCCAGTCATCGTACAGGTTGAACAGGACCATCTGAGGCTCAGTGGCCTTCAGAATGAGGTCCCCAAACTTCTCCACCTTCAGACAAGCCTGGAAGGGCAGCTGTAGCTCAGAACCTTTGATGACAATGTTGGGGAAATCCAACAAGTGCACCTAGAAAATGGGAGAAAATAAATAGTAAATAGATGGCAGAAGCTATATTCTCATAATATCTAACGAACAGTGCTTCTGAGCTTACCTCAAGAGGATCCAACATGCCCTTCCTGGTCACAATGATCTGCTTGGGCTGCTCTTCAACAGGCAGTGATCGGATAAGAGCAGCCACTTCTTCAGCAGTTTTCCACTTGGCCAGCTATAAAATGACAAGATCAACTTAGAGCCACCTTTTCCATTTTACTTCAGACGATCTCAAGGACAGCCAGTGATGACAGAAGTTTAATAATGAAAATAAATGAAGTAAAATTTTTCTACCTGTCCCAGACGCTTCTGTCCAGCCCACACAGAAGTGTGAATGATCTTTAAGAAGAGTTGCCCAGTTCTTGGATTAAAGATGAAAATGGCCCCGTTGATCGGTTTTGTGGTCAAGTTGCCCTCAAAGGTCTGTAATGGAAAGATAAATAATGGTGAGTATAAACACAGTTAAGGTTTATTTTTGGTGCACAGCCAAAAGAGAAGACTCACCAGAAAGGACTGGGAGGCTATTGACTTACCTTGTGGATGGTGACTCGGTACACATTTGTGTCATCCACAAACCAGATGATCTGATTGGAGAAGAGTTCTCCGTAATTCTGTGAGGACAGGTAGGGCTCAGTGGGCTCGGAAGAGTAGAGCTGCAGACCCTTGCGGATGCGCTCCCTCAACACGTACAAGGCAGGGTTGGCCTTCATGATCTTAGCCATGGCCTGCTGGATGAGAGGCTTGCTGCCAGGGAACCAATTTCCATAGGCACTGCATGTAAATACAGATCAAAATCGCATTAGAATAACAATGCCAGAACAGAAACCCCAAATAATAACAATAACAGTCTTGGAGACTATGCCAAAGAAACACTGACCTGTGTAGATTGTAAGCCAGATCAATGGCAATGAGCACCCCAGTAGGAGATGGGTAGATACTCATGTTATCTGTGGTGTAGTCCAGAAACTTGGCCCGGGCATATCTCTCAATGTCATGGGAGTCATAGTCTCCCCATCTGAGCTGAATGTCAATCCAGTACTTCTGAGTAGTGGTGCTGTCCATAACATCCCTGTTCCAAGCAAAGACAAGCAAAGTTAAACACTCAGAACCTAACAAAACAAACAAACAAAGAAATCAGCCTGGCAGAGTTTGAGGACATACTTGGAGTCAGCAAGCAGTGATGGTCTTGAAACATTCCACTTGTAGGATGCAAAAAGCAGAATATCTGCACAAGAGGAGTTCATCTTATAAGACTTCCTAGGATGGATGGTTTCCTTCTGGACAGTTTCAATCTCCAGAGCATCTAGTTCTTGGTCAAACACCTTCACACAACACATAAACCTCAATGAAGTGCATGTGTAAAGTGTTGAAGAGCTATGTAAATTAAGCACCACATCAGTCTTGCTGTACAAACAACTAAAGCACATCTTAAAACACTTCGAACCTGACACAGATCCATGACGATGCTCTCATGAATCTTCTGCCACAAGTGAGCTCTGAAGATCTGGATCAAGGAGATCTTGAGGGTGGGAATTTTGCCATGCATGAAGATTCCAGTGAGATCCAACTGCACCTGGAAACCCACATATACCTAAAGAACAAAAACAGAGGAAATGAGCAATAGTTGTAGAGTGAAGAGAGGAGATGACGACAACTACAGTAAGACTGTATGCATACATTTGCTCTGTTGATTGTGGGAGACCACCACAAAGTGAATCGTCGATTGGGGATCTGGTTCAGACCAGATCTCTGGGCATTGGTCAGCTTTTTCCATTTCATGGACTCTTCAAAACCACTGGCCTTCTCCCTATGGAAATGAGAAATAAACAGTTAAAGCATAAGCTTAATGGAGAGTTATGATGAACTAGGCCCAATACCCAGATGGACAATTTACACAGAGCAGTAGCCCTTACCAGAACAGACCCTCCCAGGTGGGAAAGTATGTACCCTTGAACAGAGTGTGTTCCAAAATTCCTTCCACTCCTCCTAGGGCTTGGATCATGTCTGTGCGGTAGTTGTTCAGATTCCACAGTTTACCATCGTGTCTCTGGTGAGTCCACCAGAATGGATTTTGCTTTAGAACCTGAGAACACATCACACCAACAGATTGTTAGATCAGTCCATAAAAGTAACTAGAATGATCTCCATACATATGAACATCATATTGACTGAAGGAAAGGGTTCTAACCTGATACTGCTTGAAGTCTGTTCTGACTCTCCAGCCCTTGTCATAGGCCAGCGTGTGCCTGTCTTTTTGGAACAGTGTGTTGATACGAGGAATACCTCGGTCCCAGGAATCCTCCAAATCCTCAAGGGTCAAACGCCTGTAGCGACCCAAAACAATTTTATGCTAAGTACAACAAAGGTAGAAATATTTATTTCAGTTACATTTAATTCTTTGTGAGATTATTGTACCTGTTCTGGGCAATGGCCTCCTGTCTCTTGAGAGCATATTCAGCCCAGACTCTCTGAGAGTCGATGAACTCACTCTCCCATGGCTGGATGTAGCGATACAGATTGGGAATCAGCTGATCCTCCTCGTGACTCATACCGGAGCGGAAGTGAGTGATGCCTACATCTGTCTGTTTGGACCACCTGGTTATGCACCATAAAAAAATTAATTAAAACAAACAAAAAGCCGGCCTACAGACTTCCTCATGAAACAAATTTACACCAGCTATAACACTCAATGCAGTTTATTTCCATTGTTACTAATCACCAAGTCTGGATTTAAATGCCAATGTGCCAGACAAGACAAATATTCAATTGTACAAAAGTTACCTCAGGTCAGACTGTGGGATGAGCACGTGACCCATAGAAAGCATGCCCAGACCTCCTAACTCTTTGGGGGTGTAGAAGACGACAGGAGGGAAACGGCTAGGCATTTTGGAGTTCAGTCCAATCTTGATACGGGTCTGGATCTTATTTTCACATTTAACCAAAAGGTCCAGCAACTCCTGAGTGTTAACCACAGCTTCACGGAAATAGGTCATCAAACCAATCAGAGCCGTGTTCCATTTGTTCACAATCTGAGTAGGAACGGAAAACAAGAAACAAACATAGAAAATCCTAGTATATTAGATAACAATAATATAGTAATAACAATTTGGTACTTTATTAGTACTATAAATGTGCAGTCATGGTGACGATGTTATTTTTTTTCCTTTTTTGTCTCATACCTTTGTGAAAGTGGTGGATCCAGAGGCCATGAGAATCTGTCGCACTCTGTTGTGGAACCTCTGCATTGATTCATCATCCACTCGCAGGAAGCACTGTGCTGTCCTTTCCTTGGTCACCTACAGACAAATATATAGATACCTGTTAGCCAACCCACATAACCTTAACAAAAAAAAAAAAAAAAGTTATTAAATGCTATTACAAACTTAGTGGTTAAAATGTGTACTTGAGTGTACGGACCTCATTCTGCAGGTTCCACACTCCATCCTTGTGAGTGAACTCTTCATAACTGGTGCGGCATTTGGGAAGAATGCGACACTCAAATCCACACATGTTGAAGAGCAAGTTAGGGTTGTCTTTACTGTACACTGACACAAAGCTGTTCTCCCACTGCACGGTGGTCACAGAACGAGGAAGGCGATTCTTAATGTCCCAGAACACGGCACGGCCCCTTGACAAGTCACAGAGAAATGCACATCAGCATGGCTGTATATAACTTTTAAATTCACATTTTAGGAATTAAAAGTGTATTGGAAAAAAAGTTGTCAAGACGTACAAGTTAACATCATGCTTCATCAGCCTCATCCTAGCATCTCTGGGCCAGCACTTCTTGTTGTTGTAGCCTACAATGTTCTCGTTGTTGGGATCGGGGTGTTCAGTAAGGTAACGTTGGATCAGATCCCTGGCCTCATCAGCAGAAAACCTGAGAAAACAAGAATACTTTTGAGTCCCTATTCATTTATTTAGTACAAAATATTTTTGATATCATTGCAGTAATTCCAATTGGCATACCCAAAATTGTGCAATACATACAAAGTGTCAAAAAAGTAAGGATCCAATCCGTGTAAAACCACATATATTCAATTCCATACAAAATATGCTCTACATGTTCACCCTTACACTCTAAGCATTTTCAAAGCCATATTTCGTATCATGCATCATAATTTCACGGATTTTACTCAACATAGTCCCTCTTTTTCCGACACCCTAAATGTATATTAAGAAAACTGCTTATACAAATAGTTTTTAAATGTTCTAGAGTTTCGCTGGCGATACTGACCTGAAGAACATGTGGATGCGGTCAATGTATCTGCAATACAGGCGAATAGGGTGGGCACTTTCTGTAGTACTGTCCTGGAAGCTGAGGAAATCGTTGGGCATCTGTGGGGGTCCAGCCATCTCACTGGCACGGTGGAGACCCAGAACAAGCAGGTCCATCACCAGCCCATAGTACTGCACAATGAAGGAGGCAAACTGCAGGCCCCTGATGATGCCATAAGAGTTGGTGTGGTTCATGTCCTAGAACAAGGCACGAAGAAGCCAATCACACTTGGTCAATAACAAATGATACTTGTGTCCAGGATGGATTGGCGTTCCAAATCAGTTAAAATGCATTTAAACATTAATTGACCTACAATTACATTCTGTTTAAAACGTGCATTTACCTACAGTACCGATTTTATACCATGTGTTCAAGATAAGTCATTTTCATGGAGAAATTTTGTACTCAAGCCTGCGCCAAAAATGCCCACAGGAGTTCTATCATGCTCCAAAACATTAAAAATGAACAGTTTCTAATGTGAAAAAGCTAAATGTAAATCATTCAGGTTTTTTGCAGACCTTATAGTTGATGACCACGTTGTTCTTTGCGGTCATGTAATCGGCAATGTTGTGGTCGACAATCAGACGCAGAAGCCTGTTAAGCAGCGTCAAGTCAATCTTTTCGTACATCTTCTCATAGCGCGACTCCAGCATGACATTACACTCTCCCTCTGCAGTCTCCCACACATCTTGAAGATTGTTGATTCCTGGAAAAAAAAAAAAAAAGTGAGACAATCACTTGAAAATTCCAAGATTATATCTGCAATATCAGAGGACCTACACTTGCCTTTGACCAGATCTAACAACATTAGCCTAACAACCCTCACCTTGGCACCACTTGTACACTAGCAGCGGAGGTGGCTCTGTATCAGCAGGTTTGATCCAAGGTGGGAAAAGCCTGCGCTTGTCAGCCTCGTACCACAAGTACTGGTCCAGGTAAGCGTCTGTGATCTTCTCCAGAGGCTCCACATCATACACAGGCACTAGGTGACTGTACAGGTCCATAAACTCGATGCCCACCTGGAGAAGTTACAAACAGCACTGAAACACATATGGTAGGACAAAGAACTCACAAGAGGGACTGAAAGGCTTGATACAGTCTTAGTGCTGTGCTTATACATGTTTACATATTCACCTCTTTGAAAGCTCTCTGAGTGAGGAGATGACGCTTGATTCTGGACAGAGCCTCGTGAGGGTTGTCATATGCTTGTTCAATCAGACCCAACTCCTCACGTTGGGACTGATTTAACCTCGACTTCACACTAAAACACACAAGGCAGAAGCAGTTAGAGGGCACTCCAAACAAATGGTAAATCATGCTTCACAATCAATACTCTGTATTATCTTCTTAGGTGTCTTGTTGGAAGAGTCTGCACTGACCTGTAAGCCTCTTTGAGCCTCTCCAGAGCCAGGATAAGCAGCTTGGTGTCATGTTTGTATGAGAGAGGAGGAAAGGGAATCGGGGAGAAGCGTCGACTTTCCAGCCAGTGCACTGTGGTGGTGTAGATAGCCACTGCCTCTTCAGCAGTGATGTATGGTCCATCCTAAGACAAAGTCAGAAATGATAATGCTGCTATATTTATTCTTTCCTTAAGGACAAGCTCCATTATGCAATAAATAGCACATCTAGAACTTTACCTTTAGGTAGTTGTGTTGTCTCTCCTGCTCAGCCTTCAGGTAGAGACGTGTGAGGCGGCCAAGGTTTTTCTTGCAGACAGTTTTGTCCACAGTTGCTCCTCGTCTGATTCGCTCTCGGTTGTAATGTGCCGTGTTGGTCCACCAATCAGCTTTGGCCTTGACGTATCTCAAGATCATGTTTTCAATGGGGGTGGGAAGCCCTGGAACCTGCAAAATAATGACATTACAATTTATATGCAAGATGGAATTGTTATTGTTTTGAATATCTATAAGACAGAAGGACCTGTGACCACTAGAATACACAATATACAAAGAACTAAATGCATACCTTCCAGGGAATGTTGGCCTTCCAGCACCTCCAGGACTCACTGAGATGCTGCAGAATGGTCCTGGCCTTGTTCTGTTTGATTCCCTCAGGCATCATGTCCAGTATGTCATGCATCACAGCTGCTCTCAGCTCCAAGTCAAAGTGAGACTCCACACGCTGTTTGGTCACAGTCTTTGCAACTCCCTTGGAGTGCCGACCTGACCAAAATCATGATAGTAATTTATGACATTCCCTAATCCAGTGATGCAGGCATTACTGAACATTTATTATAAAGCTAAAGCTTTCTGCAAAATTTTATTTACCTTCGAACTGCCTGGCCAACAGATTGCCAAGCCACCTCTCCAGCAGAGGAGTGATGCCCCTCATGAAGAAGAGCCACACTCTCCATCCTGGAGCCCAGAAGCCACAACCTGGACCCTTCCCAACTGGGCCCTATTTACAAAAACATACCAACTGACATTCAAGCCTGAAAATATATTAAAATATCCTCTACGCTCTGTGATGGTAAAGTGTTACTTCTACAACATATCCCAAAATTCTCCATATATAGGGGAATTTATGTCTTCCAAAATTTTTCATTTTGGAAAATCAGAGAGAACATTTTTGCAATTAAAGTTGCTAAAAAGTGTTACGTTCCCCTATGTATGAAGACTTCTGGAACACCCTGTATAAAATAGCACATACTGTGTTGAAGCGATAGTAAATGAGATGTTTCAGGTCCTTGCACATCCTGATCTGCCTCATCAGCTTGTACTTGTAGCGATACATGCCAGTCAGCTGACCAACGTGGGCAAAAATATACTGCAGTCCATCCGCCAACTACAGAGAAACACAAAGAAACAAAAACGCGTTATATGACCAAAATACTGTTTTAATCAAGTGGAGTACTGTAGATAATTTGAAACAAAATTTGTGTAGGTTTGGTTAAATAATAAGAAGAAATAGTACCTGGAATGCATCAACATTCCCCAGTCTGTACTGCACATGGCTGTCCACAACCAGTTTGCTCAGTCGAAGAACCTCACGACACAAGTGGAACGCATTCCCGAAACGTGACTTCTTGCGCTCCTGGAAAGTTAAACAGTAACATTAGAAAACACGTACAAACAGATTAATGCTGCGTGTACAATACTCTCCTTTTTAGGCTCTGTTTTATGTTGAGCTTTAGACAAACCCAGAATCTACTTACTTTTGTGGTGAGGGTTTTCACAGGCTTCAAGTTGAAGTTGTAGTCCAAGTGCAGGTAGTTGAGGTTCTTTCTGTGAATCAGCAGGTTCAGCATGTTGTAACCCTGTCGGCACACCTGGAGCCCTACCTCTACCCAGTCCAGCTTTGTGGATTGGAAGAATTTGGTGGCCTTGAAGGAACGGAAAAGGTATCTGTAGACAGACAGTAAAGAAAAAGTCACCATTATAGTGTATTTTAAAGGCATCATGTATACACAAAACTTACTCCAAAAATATATGCCTTCTGTGGAAGAACTATACAGAATGCAATTGCAAAATTACTCACCTCTTCTTCTGTGCTTTAGGTGGTCTGTGCTTTAGAGCGTTAAGCACATAGTACTTCAGAAGCTTCTGATAAGAGACTCGTACTTTTACGGGCTGCCCTGCAGGGCAATGCTCACGATACCTAGTTTGGAAAAAAAAAAAATAAAAAAAAAAAAACCACCACGTATATCTAAAATACAAGCTTAAGAAAAAGGACTCCTCTAAACTACACGTTAGCGTATTGCTCAAAGCTCACCAGTTCTTGATGAGAGGAACATCGATGGCACGACGTGTTCTCCCTGACCGCAAGTTGAACGGACGAGGTGCCCACAATAAAGCAATTCCATTGGCCGTGTTGTCAGTATATAGAGGCGTCTCCTTGAGGAAAGGCTCCACATACTCAGGAAGTTCAAACTCCTCATCATCATCAGGCAGTGGCTCCTGGCTCTGAGGACAACAAGCAACACAATTCTAAATTAAGAGCTTTATTTATAATGATGGTCAAAACCTATTTTACTCTATATAAGAAATGAAAGACAAATCTAAAGCAAAAAACAAATCCAATCCATTCAACTGATCTCTAGACAGAAAAAAGGGCACTCTACACCATGCTGATTAAAATAACCTTCATAACAAAAGCTATAACCTGTATAAAGCATTAATGTATATTAGCATTTGCCTCAATATTATAAGTTCTGTACTTTAAAAAAAAAAAAAAAATTTCATGATCTGATAATGCAATTATAATTACCATGTTTGATGCAAACATCGGATTCATAGGAAAAGTAACCTATAAACATTCTCATCCTGTAACGTCATTATGCTAATATTTTATCACGGAGAAGCCAGATATATTTCTCATGCTGAGGAACTAATATCGTTATATAAAACTTAAGCCACAATATGTAAATGTTAAAGTCAAATTTCGGCATGTTGCTTACTTTGACAGAGTGTCTGTGAGAGATGGGATTAATGAGTGGGTCAAAGTAGAAGGCAGGCAGATCAGGATCCTCCGTCTTAATGAACACCACATTAGGTGTGTGGTACCTGAATATGAATCAGTTGTTAGTGGGTAAGCCTCATGGATTTTTTTTGGGGGGGTGGGGGGGGGTGGCAAAGTGTGACAGTGAAGCAAACACATACCAAGTGAGGTGCACATGATGGGGAAGATTGTTGTACAAGTACGGGTATGCAATCTTGTACTCTGTTCTTATGGGCTGTCTGATGATGATCTTGTTGATGTCATTAAACTCATTCCAGTCTTCATCTCTATAACAACACAAAGCATATGAGGACAAAATAATCAGCTTACCCAAGTGAACTTTTTTCCCCATCATGTCAGTGGGTGCAGAGTCAGGATAATAAATTTATTAAAAAAAACCAAAAAAAAAAAAAAACACACATACTGTAGATTGAGGTCTCTGACTAGGGGTTCAAATTTAGGTCCTCCGGGAATGGCCATATTCAATGCCTTTGAAGTGAAGAAAGCCTTCAAGTCAAACAGGTAAAAGTAGTTTCTATCCACCAAATCAGTAAGCAGCTGATTGGCCAAACGATACAGTGTAGACATCATGGGCAAACTGAACTGCCACCGTCTGTATGTAGTTCCATTGACGTACCTGCGAGAGAAAGAGGGGGGGAACTCAGTAAGAAAAGTAAGGGCCTGCTCAAGTAGAGATTTTTCTAAATTGTCCCTCACTCACTTTGTTGTATCCTTCAGTGGCTGATGCTCATAAAACCACTCCGCCACAGAGCTGTCCTCCTCAGGGTCCAGCTCCATTTGAATGGCCTCCAGAGGTTCCACATCAAGGATGTTATCTGCATAATCCAGGGGAGGCTCTTCATCATCGAAAGGAGGGAAACGCATGCGCTTGAAGTGTCGCCTGTCTCTTTTCTCACGTCGCATCATGATCCACATTGTACTAAGAAGAACAGTTGCTGATTTAAGAGACTTCAGGATTTAGCATCTTAATAACGACTAAAAAAAAAAGTGCACAGTGCCAAACAGTTTAATAAGAGAAACCTCTCACCCCCACTGTGAGATGTAGACAGGCTCGATCACCCAGGGAATTTCATTAACAAAGGAAATTGCTCCTGTGATGTGGTAAAGCACTGGTACATCCCTTATCTGCTCCCAGGGCATGGGCATGTTCTCCAGCAGCTTGAGCACTGCATGAGGCATGTACTTCAGAGCCCTACAGACAAAACCAAATGAACAAAACATTACAAATTGTGTAGGTCCCAGTAAATCACACAGTGACCTAAACCATATTCATCCTGTGTGATACTGCTGAGGAACAGGATGAGGTTCTTTACAACAGGTGAGCATCCCTTTATAGAAGTTCTGAATGAGCTAGGCTTAGGAAAATATTTCCCATTTTGAATGAATTTCACACTAAACATAAGCAAATGAACCAAAAAGTAGCTGCTATTTAATTTGGGGCTGAAAGAGTACTTCTAAAACAGTGTCAGACATTGGATGGAAACACACCATGGGAAACGGTCAACAAACCTTTGCCAAGTGCTCAGAGCAATCCCAAAAATCACCTGAGCTGCCACTCAATAAATTAGTAGACATTTATAACATTTTGTGTATGTATCAACAATTTATTTCTCAGTTTCGCACTTTTTTTTTTTTGCCAAGTGATTTCTTTACAAATAGATTTACCCAAGGTAGACTCTTTTGTCATGACGGAACTTCCTGTTGGTCATGTCTCCATGGTCCCTGATAATTTTGCGCACATGCTCAGGAGGCATGTCCTCCTTCTGAGTATCCACAAAACCAAATTTCCTCTTCTCCGAGTAGCGCTTCGCCTGCAGCTGTTGCCATTTTCGGGCTACGATTAAAAAAAAAAAAAAAAAAGAAAGAAAGAAAAAAAAAAAGTGCACCAGTGTGAGCAAGAAACATGATTGAAACATTTGGATCACAAAAAACAAGAACTCAGGTGTTCACCTTTTTCTTGCAGTTTCTCCTCAGTCATGTAGTCAGGAACAGGAGCAGGAGGAGGAACACCTGGTGGCATCCCACCTGAGACGCCTCTGTAAGGAAACGCAGCTGCCATGGCAGCGTCTATGGGACGTAAAGAAGAAGGAATTAGCGACATTTAGCTTCAGAAGGACTTAAGGACGTGAATAAACCTAAGTACTAAATTATGACTTAAAACACTACATCACATGTTAAGTAGTGTGCCATTGTGCAGATCTGAATGCAGCCTCGGAGCAGGCAATGCTACCTAAAACCACAACGTTCGTAACTTAATGAACTGAAGCGCTAATGTAAACCAAAACAAACACAGCCTACACTCGCCAGACATCTTAATAAGTAAGGAACAGTAAGGAACTGAGATTAGAAATCCATTTGAATGATTTTTTTTTCTTTGGGCAGCTCTAGCTAGCAACAAAAAGCACTGACTTGCTACTGAAAACCTGCCTACTAAAAAGCAGGGTTTCTTTACAGTATTTCATTAGCAAAGAAACAACAATACGGATAACAAACTAATAAGAAAAGATCCAATGTGAACTATTAGACTATTTCAACGAGGAGATGGCTAAAATCGGCTAGCACAACACAATGTCGTACGACATGTAACAATGCTAGCTAGTTAGCTTAGCTTAGCTTAGCTACTTAGCATTTCACTCATACTGCACAGCATACTGAATACCAACTATTTGCGAATTGCAAATATTAAAATCAAACACTTTAACACGTCTGAAAATATCTTACTTTATTTTAAAATCAGCTTCTCTCCACTTCGGCCGGCTCTCTACAGTTTCCTGCACAGCTCTGCAGAATGGCGCACAAGGTAAACGACGCTACACGTTGTGCGTAGACAACTGCAATACGACAATGTGTACTACGCACTTTTTGAGCGTAACGTGTATAGAGCTACGAAGGAAGCGCAGAAAGTACGTAAATCGAAGTCCCGGGTTTTACACCGGAAGTGAAACGTGCAGTTTCTGTCTTCCGTTGGTTTATCGACGTTTATGTAAATGTAACTTTGAGTTAATATAAATAAAGGTAAATTAAAGTAGCGTTCAAAATTAGACTTATAATGCATTGTATTAAATTGTAATTTTATATATTATATTATATTACATTATATTATATTATATTACATGTTAACTGTAATTGAAATCACAGGTTTATATTAATGAGTTCATTCTTATATGCTATTTTTTCTATAGTAAACTCACATGATCTAAGATTAACATATTAACACATTAAGACATTAACATTTCTGTTAAGAGACTTTTAACATTTTTGGTGGCGTCTCATGTGTCAGTACTTTGTTTTCCACTTTTCTACGCTTTGTGGTTTCTTAGTAATTTGGCAAGCTGCATTTTTTTTTTGTTATTATTAACTACATAAACTGACAGAATGACAAGTGATGCTGGTGAGGCAACCACTGTTATAAAGTAAGTAATAACAGGAACTAACAGACATTCCGCAACATTACATGAAATTATAAATGGTTAAAATGCATAAAGTGTTATTTACTAATAAATTACAAATTGTAGCTGTTTACAAATTGCAATTATATAAGAGGAATATGTGATGTGTGAAGTTTAACAAGAGGAATATTTGAGATGTGCTGTTATAAAAAAAATAATAATAATATTAATAAAAATAATCCACTTCATCTTAGGTCATGTCACACCACCCTGTTGATTATTTCCCTATAACAGCACACCCTGTCATGTTTCACTAGTTATTATGTGTTATTAGTTATTGTGTTGTACTGTGTTGTATTGTATTGTGTTATATTATACACTGCTTGTCCAAAAAAAAGTCACACACTAATATTTTGTCGTACCACCTTTAGCTTTGATTATGGCACGCATTCACTGTGGCATCGTTTCAGTGAGCTTCTGCAATGTCACAGCATTTATTTCCATCCAGAGTTGCATTAATTTTTAACCAAGATCTTGTAGAGATGATGGGACAGTCAGACTGCTGTGCAAATTCTTCTCCAGCACATCCCAAAGATTCTCAATGGGGTTAAGGTCTGGACTCTGTGGTGGCCAATCCATGTGTGAAAATGATGTCTCATGCTCCCTGAACCACTCTTTCACAATTTGAGCCCAATGAATCCTGGCATTGTCATCTTGGAATATGCCCGTGCCATCAGGGAAGAAGAAATTCACTGATGGAATAACCTGGTCATTTAGTATATCCAGGTAGTCAGCTGACCTCATTCTTTGGGCACATAACGTTACTGAACCTAGACCAGACCAAATGCAGCAAGCCCAGATCACAGCACTGCCCCCACAGGCTTGTACAGTAGGCACTAGGCATGATGGCTGCATCACTTCTTGCTCCTCTCTTCTTTCCCTGATGTGCTCTTCACTCTGGAACAGGGTAAATCTGGACTCAGCAGACCACATGACCTTCTTCTATTGCTCAAGAGTCCAATCTTTATGCTCCCTAGCAAATTGAAGCCTTTTTTTCCCGATTAGCCTCACTGATCAATGGTTTTCTAAAGGCTGCACAGCTGTTTAGTCCCAATCCCTTGAGTTCCCTTCGCATTGTGCATGTGGAGATGCTCTTACTGTCACTGCTGAACATAGCCGTGAGTTCAGCTGTTGATTTTTTATGATTTGATTTCACCAAACGTTTCAGTGATCGGCAATCATGATCATTCAAGATTTTTTTCCAACCACATTTCTTCTGCGAAGATGATGGTTCTCCACTATCTTTCCAGTTTTTAATAATGCATTGGACAGTTCTTAACCCAATATTAGTAGTTTCAGCAATCTCCTTGGGTGTTTTCTTTGATTGATGCATGACAATAATTTGACCCTTCTGAAACAGATTGACATCTTTTCCACAACAACAGGATGTGTCTTCCTACATGGTTGTTTAAGAAATGGTTTAAGGAATTGCTTACAACAATTCCAGTTGTACCTGGTGTACTGGACGTTCTTCAGCAACAGTTCCATATTCTCATACATTTCTTTCATGTGTGCTGCATAGCCAACAGGTACTGA
>JAQQZX010000003.1:8201679-8231420 GCA_030068355.1 Notoglanidium maculatum
CTTTTGTAGGTAAAATTAGGTGTTTAACAACCTGTTAAAAATACACCAGAATGCAGGAAATGGCATCTAATTCATTAGAAAATTTCTAGACCCCCCGCCAGTGTCCCCCCCACATTCAAAATGCTTCTGATGCCCCTGGTGTCAAGCATGTTGTAAGATGGAGCTGTGCTGAAAGAGCAGAAATAAGTGATAATTGTGGTTAAATGTACTTTAATCAGCCCTAAATCTTTGCTAAGACTGCCTTAAATCTGCTTCTGCTAGCAAAACCCGTGCTGACGGAAGCACAGGGATGTAGATACTAAGGAAGGAAGGAGGGGGAACACTTGGCATAATGTCTGAACGCATTTAATTCCTTTAATGCACTTAATGCTGAGCACAGCCTTTTCATACAAGCTTTTCTCTTTCTTTTGCTACACGTGTGCAATCCCAGTCTCATTCCCTCTTGCTGTAGGCAGTCCGGGCCTCATTTGAGCCCCCTGCGTCAGTGTGTTAAATGCCGTCGTGAAGCTCCCGAGGAGAGCTCGAGTGCGTGTGTGAGTGAGTGAGCGTGCAAGGTATGGGAGGGTGGGAGAGAGGGAGGGGAGGAGGGGGAGTGTGTCACTTTTCATAGGGACTTGTGCTTCTGTGGAGTGAGAGGAAAAGAGAAGGAAAGAGATCGGGAATAGAGGAGAAAAAGAGGAAAGGAATACCAGGAGAAGAAATGGCAGCTGAAGTGTTGCTATAATAAGGTTTTGGGTGGCATATATATATCTCGGACGTGGAGAGTTGTTCTGGAAAAAGAAACATAGAGCAATACACTGGAAAAGAAGGAACGATGAAGTATCGCGCTATGGTAAGAACTAAACTGTGTCCAGTGAAAAACTTTGCAACTGTGCTGTGGGATGCAACCATGGAGTTTGATTCATACCATCTTGTGTCTTGTGAATGATCATTTTGATTTGCTATACTGCAGCAGAAATTGTCTTCTACATTGTGCCTGTGTTGATTTGTTCCACAGATGTTGTGTCACGAGTAAATAATCTTCTTATCCTAAAAGCTGTTCTTCTAAATCTGGCTTCTTTATCAACCCAGCCAGCCGAATACCTCTCTGTGTGTGTGTGGTCATGTGTGTGTGTGTGTGTGTGTGTGTGTGTGTGTGTGCATCGTTACAAAGTGCAGCCCGTATCCGGTGAATTGTCTGAGAGAGCTGAATGGAGAGAGTAAGGAAGTGAAAAAAGTGATGGTGTTAATGAAACACCTGTCTGTCAGCGGTGCGTTACCTGTCTGTGTCATCGTTCCTTTTGTATTAGGTCACGCAAGGTCCTGTTCTCATTTACATCTATCCGTTTGCTAGATACTTATCCGGATTATCTTTCAAATGAGACAGAATTAAATCCACGCATGTATCTGAGGGCCGGGGATTTAAACTCGAAAGCTTCTAGGCGCTATAATGAAAACTGTGCAGTCTCACAGAACTTCTCCAGCCATCAACACTGGTTTCGACGCACCTTTAGATGGATTGGCTGAATTGGCCTGCTCCGTAGGTACGTTCGAAATGTTTTTTTTAAACACAGTAAAGTACTTAATAATACACTGCATTGGGCGATCTTGTGATTTAATACACTGAAGTTACTATAGACCAATATTAAAAAAAAAAAACATCTAGAAAATAAGATTTTACAGCTTACTAAGATTTCAAATTTTTCTTCATGTCTTATTAAAACATGTTTCAGAGGTTATTTATCTTAGTAGAATTCCCAGCATTTCTGTTCTATGTTTGCATTTAAAGTATGCGTGCCTTGCAGTGTGAGATGAATGACACAGTTATATCCGGTTTAAAGCCAGAGCCTCCTGCCCTGTGAGTGCAGTTTCGACTGCCTGAGGTCAGCATACCTTCACACACGTTACAGACTGACTCTCATCTCAGCTATACAGCTCATGACGCAGGCACGCTGTACACTTGCATGAAGTCGCATCTTTAAAAAACGTCGAATCAGCCGAACGTTGAGAGACAAACGAGAAGCAACAGACGAGCAATCTGCATTGCATTAGCGTTCGTTCTTCATCTGATTCTGGGAAGGCTCAGCAGAGCTTAAGCTTTCTGTGAATACCAAGCATTGTCTAGCAGGTTGGCCTAAAATGCATCTGCTCAGTCACCAGAATGAGTTCATCTGCCAAGAGCTGTTTTTATTAAAGATTCCATTTGTTTTTGTTTACGAGTTCATCCTTTGCGAATATAAATATTCATTAAAAACGAGTTCGTATTTACCTCCTGAAGGCCAGTGTCAGGTGTCGGTGGTTAAGACGACATCATTTAACCCTGTTTATAACCACAGCGCTGTCAGAAGGTGTTGATTAAGTTTCTATAACTGCAGCTCTGACAGACGTTCAAATCACAGGTTTCGATTAATGTCGCGTTATTGTTTCCCATCTAACAATGTACACAGCGTCTTGTATGATGGACACTCCTCATAAACAGATTTTTAAAAAATGGTGGCGTTTTTGGTCCGCTGTTTTTGTAGCCTAGTTGGAAGGTGTCTTCAGTCTTCAGTGTCAGCACTTTCTAACAGTCAGGGCTAAAGTGTTCAGACACAAGAAAGTCTTCAGGTAAAAGTCTTTTTGTATAACATGAAGAGCTGAAATTGTTTGAGAGAGAGAGAGAGTTTGGTTGTCAGCTCACCCTTCCCAGAATGCAGTTTGTTGTTTTAGTTTTGGAAGCACGTGGCTGCTACCTGCTAGCTCTCCGTGTAGCAAGAACTTTGTAAATTCACTGTTAGCGATCCCTTCAAAAGCGATCTCGAACGTTTTTTTTTTCCGTCTACGTGTCATACATGGAAACGTTGTACATAATATGCCTTATCTTTCCTTTCTTCAGATTCAGTACATTCAGAATAACCGTAAGAAAATGCAATGGATCAGGTAAAAGAATTGAAAATGTAGATACCTGATGCAACAGTTTAAGATTTATAGCCCAGGATATTCTCAGATTGTTGTGCATTGTTGTTGGAATATCAGTGGCATACAAAATGCTGGCTCTACTTGACGCAGAGGATTCTGGGAAGGGTGAGCCGGCCCTTTAGTAACGTAAACGAGTACATGAACTGGATGTTCCACAACATTAAATGTTACAATCACACAAAAAATAGTGCCTAACCTTAACTTTAATACCTAATAAGTAATAAGGTTCGAAAATGAGTGCAGATTTTAAAATATGAGATTAAATTATTAAATTGGTGCATTTCATATTATTTTACGTGAATTATACAAATTGGCCTAGATTTCCTGTTTTACTAAGTATTCTTCCTGTGTCTGAGTGGGAATGTGTGTGTGTGTGGGGGGGGGGGGTGTTGGAGGGTTTCTTATGAGTACTTTTACTTGCGTCACACCTGTCCGACAACTTCTGCTGTTAGTCTGACAGTCAGCACTCGTTTTCATCACACAGCTAAGGGAAAATTCTCTGTAGAGCAACACTGTGAAGTTAATGAGCCACTGTGGAAATTTAGCTCCAGGGGTTAGTAAGCAGTGTGTAAGCCAAAGCGTCCTTCTCTGCTGCGATCTGCAGTGACCTGAAAAGCCAGCTCTCTGCCGTTTCCCATGAAGAAATCATCTGCAGAACGTGAACAGCTTAAGGGTATCACCGACTCCTGAGATAGGGACAGAGTCTTTGACTTGCTTTACTTTGAGTTATTAGCCACAGTTCACAATGTGCACATACTTTTAAAGTGGAGAAGGGCGTAGTGGAATGATGAGTGAGCCAGATTCAGTTTACAAAAATGTGTTGCCTTCCTAAGGTTCATCATGAGTGGAGAAAAGCTCGACCATGCTGTGAAAATATATCAGAATGCACCGATGTACTGATACTCTGCATACCTTTTAAAGCCTGACAAGAATGTGGCCTCTTCACCTCCTGTTTCTATCAGAAATGCCTGCTTTCACAATAGTTCTCGTGCAGAGTTATTTATTACACACCGTCCTGTTTTACAGGAATTCCTCAAATAACCAGATGATGTGTGTATTAAATCTCTTCTTTAAATGGTACAGTATGAAGATCACTAAAGGCTGACTCTTTTTTTTTTTTTTTTTTTTGCGTGACGTTATTATGACTAAAATGTCTACGAGGTGTAATTCGTTTCCATTCCTTGTTTTCTCTTCCAAAGGTTATTGATGTCTTTGTAATGCGAGAAGCACTGGGCAGAGTTATGACTCTGCAGATTTCACATCATCCCTCTGTAAACCAAGCGCCAATTGGTTAGACTTTTTTCACCAGCACTTTTCAATGTGCAGAGGTAAAACTCAAGGAAGGTCAGATAAAGAGCAATCATTGTTTAAGAAGTACTGCACTCATTCACCCCAATTCCCTACAGGTTTCGGCTCTGCACGATTGCAACAGAGATGCAGAAAGAAGAGCGGGGAGCAAAAAAGAGCGACTTGAAGGAAAAGTCGATAGCTAAGAATTTGACATTTTTCCCCTGCCAGTTTGTGTCCGTCATCACTTTTTTCTCCCCTTACGCTTGATTTGGAAAAAGCGACCGAATAGCAAAGCAGCCTGGACGGTTGGTGTCCTGACAGGGAAGGAGGTATGGAGTGAGAGCAGGAAAGCAAAACTGTATTCCATCTAGGAACAATACAGTAATGGAGTGATCACCTAAAGGACGAAGAGAGACGTAGACTTGAGACATGGGAATTTCTTTCTTGTTTGGGAATTGTCCATCATGTTTTGGCTGCGTTCCATGGCTTTATTGCGTTAACGAAGTGTTTTCCCTTTTAGCTGCCAGAGGAGATTTGTCAAAAGAGATGGCATGATAACAAGCTCTAACAAGCTCCGTGAGCTGTGACCAGGTCCTTAAGGACCCTAGATCTCCAGTTCCTTGAACACACACACATGCTTGCACACACTCCCTTCAGGGCCCTAAATGCAATAGGCTCGCTGGAGTGCTGTGTGAAATTCTACTCTCCTGTGTCCCAGTGAGCAACTTGCAGCGAGGTAGAAGGACAAAGCAGCAGCATAGCAGGGCAGGGTGTGCGTTGTTCCACCAACTAAAGTCATTTAACTCTGCTAATCTTTAATTAATCCTAATACGACCCCCCCTAATGCATTTTCATGACCTTGAACCGATTTTGATTCTTTTGTTGGATCAAGATTTATGGTCACCAGCAACTCTGTAGAATTGCATCTTGCAGCCATGCATAAAAAAGAAATGCATGCATTGCCTTTTTCAAAGATTAGATCATAGGATACAATGCTGTATTTTGCAGCCAGGATCCTGTTCCAGTGATTTAAAAAGTACAGTTTTTCCATTATAATTGCTGAACACATCTGTTTAATGAATATAATTCAACTTTAAATATAGTAGGTCAGCATTTTTTAAACATATTTATTTGTTGGAACCATCGGCGCTTTTCGTACTTAAACTTTTCCACCTACAGAAGCAAAACCAGTTGTAATGCCCCGTTAGACTGATGGGCACCCTTCATACAATGAGCAAAAGTACAGTATAGATTAAACATCATACACATAAATTTACAGTCCACTTAAACTATTGCAGAAACTAGTTAGCTTTGAAATAACAAAATAGAAAGAAAGAAATCTTAGTATTTTCTTTCCGAAATGCAGCAGAAAAGATTGAAACCCTTAGGAATATTTAAAATAATTGCAATATTTCTTAAAGCCCAAAGATCACTTGTAGAATTATACAAAAATTTGATTGTCGTGGATGTCAAGTTTATAAATCAACTGCTCAACACAACTTTCATAACAGCTAGCTGTTTAGAAGTATTGGAGAAAAGAAACACTTCCTATTGTTACGAATATTTGCTTGTTTTCATTAAGGGTGCCAATAATTCTGGAGCACAGTGCATTGTGTTAAAATGTAGATTTGAAACTTTTCTGGTATTGTATTAACAGATGCTTTCTTAGTTCCATTAAAATTGCATTTGGGTTGAATGTAATCCCAGCCTTGGACACTCGGAGCATCTGATACGCTGTATGGCCAAAAGTTTGTGCACCCAACGGGACACTCGAGTGCTTCCACTCCAACCTTGAGAAACCATGTTTTCATGGATAACCAGCTCTAATGGACCGACAGCAGCCCAGCTGACTGTAGTTGTGGACAATCGCAGAGGTTTGAGGAGTCCAAGCTTGGGAGCAGCTTTACATTTAGACAGCCACTGGAGCACAGATCCATATGTAACCATGGAGGCTCTGGAGCAGAGCAACATGCCTATTGCTTAGCAAATCTCCTGGGCTCATTCCACTTCTGCCATAGCTCAGGGCTTTATAGTGCACGCAGAAAGTTTTATACTCCAATATTGCAGGGCCAGGTGTCTCTAATACGAGCGAACACCTAGCCACTGCAGGACACACCCAGATGATTTAACTGTGGTATGGACATGAGCAAATCACACGATAGGGCTTTGTTTAGAGAATGATATCATCGCTTGTTGATATAGACATTATCATCTTTACTATGCCTGGGAGTGGAAGCAGAAGAACACCAGGAGCGAATGACTGATGAAGTTAGTGAAAGACAGACAGAGACAGAGGGACCTGACTCCAGCACTGAACGGAGGGAGTTATTAGTACAGCCGGTGAGATGACGGATTGGAGTGAAGTCACTTCCTAGCAAAACATTTGTTTACTGTTTCAGCTTCTCTCTCCAGTGTTTTTCTTTCTGCTCACTCTTTCCCCCCTGTGTTTTCTCCCTTTACTGCTGTAGTAGCATCTGCTTCAATGCTTCTTAATTAATATGCTCTCTCAGGTGCTCCCATTCTGTCTCTCTTCCTCTCTCTCTCTCTCTCGCTCTGTCTCTCACTCTCTCTCTCCCTCTCGGGGATGGGTGCTGCTGTGTCAATAGCAAAACAACAGTACTGGCAGCTGGTGTATTCACACAATGTGTTTGTGTGTGTTTCAGAGCATAATCGCACATTTGTTCATCGGGCTGTGTGTCCGTGAGTGTGCGTATGACTCTCAGTTACAGCTCTCAGATCAGGGGCTCTGAAGCATCCATGATCAGAAATGAGGAGAAAAGTGAAGCTTTGCTTCTTTTAGCAAAATGCATGTTATTTTTTTTGTTGATTTTCAGGAGTGTGGTTCATAGTTTTGCAAGTTAGCTGTTGTCGCATACATTGAATATTATTTGGAAATCATGGATTTGGGTAACATGAGGAATATGCTGCTTAAGGCCCGCACCTCCATTTTGGAGAACGCTTTTGTGGTCGAAAATCTTGAATCTTTCATGGATGTAAGTAAAACCGTCAGGCTGTCCTGTTTATCATTGCTAGTTTAGGTGGAGTTTGGTTGTGTTGTTTTTACTGAAGAGCACAGCTGGATGATTTAGCTCATGTGTTCTTTTTTTTTTTTCCTTTTAAATCATCATGACTCGTAAATTTTTACTAAAAGAGCACAAATGCTTAACAACATTCTTGCAACATGACACATTATGTGATTGGCTTTACTACTAGTTTCTCGAACGATCATGAACAATGATGTTATTTGTGTGATTTACATTTCAAAGGTGATGAACCCATGCTACAGACACACATGCTAAATGCAAATCTGACCCATGTAGGTGATCTTGCTGTTGCGTCCTATCAGGCTTACATGTGTTGCATCCTCTCAGGCGCATCCTCACATACAGAGGATCTCCAAGCATGACTTTTGGGGCTTCATGTATTAGTAGCATTGTCTGTAATGATCATCACTGACAGTGAAGAGAAGATCGTTTGGGGATTTCAAAATAAATGCTTCAGTTGTATTGCTCCAGAAGTGTAAAGTTTTTGAGTGGGGTAATAAAAAGGAAAACTACCAATTAGTGAACAGAACACAAAGGTTAAGTGTGGACATTAGCCCTCTCGTGTTGTGGTTTTGAAAAATTATCTATAAACTAACTATATAAACTATAAACTTACTTTATTAGTTACTTCAGTGATTGAGACCTAGCCCATAATCAAGCATCCTGGATTGCAACAGCTAAGAGTATTGCCTGACAGATCTAGGAGGTCTGGTTCAATCCTGAGCTCAGCTTATTATCTGTGCATGTTCTGAGTTTTGCATATTCTCCCTGTGTCCATGTGGGTTTCTTCCAGGTTCTCTGATTCCCTCGCAAAATCATGCCAGTAGTTGAATTGACGACTCTAAATTGCCCCTAGGTGTGATTTTTGTATGTTCATGATGTCCTGCGATGGACTGGTGTCCCGTGAAGGGTGTATTCCGTCTTTGTGCCAGTGTTCCCAGGATCCGGCATGACTGTGGCCAGGATTACTGAAGCAGCTACTGAAGAAGAATGAGAAATATTAAGGTCTCATTAAAAAGGTCTGTTAGGAAAGAACAACTAATGTAAAGCAGATTGTGAAACTTAATCTTAAAACACTCAGCATGTGCACATAACTGTTCAAACACTAAACTGTTCAAAGTTCTGTAATGGGTTTTTACTTTTAAATTTCTTTTCAGCCCTGAGCTCTAGTGGTGATGCCATGTATGTTTTCCTTCAGGGCACTGGAGGGCTTTCCATGGGTGTGTGCTGGATTATCTGTGTTATGATGCATCTCATCTCTTTCTCTCTCTCTCTCTCTCTCTCTCTCTGTCTGTCTCTCTGTCTGTCTCTCTGTCTTCCTTTGGGGGTGTGTCAGGCGGTGGGCAGCGACGGTGTGCGGGCAATAATGGAGAGCGCCCTGACAGCCCGGGACCGAGTGGGAGTGCAGGACTTTGTCCTGCTGGAGAACCACACCAGTGAGGTGGCCTTTATCGACAACCTGCGCAAGCGCTTCAAGGAGAATCTCATCTATGTAAGAATTTCTTCTCTCTCGTTCCAACTATAGGCCAAGGTCTTGGTGGTTTTTATTCTGCTAAAGAGCATCATTCTCATTTTCTTTTTATTAGACGTACATTGGGTCAGTCTTGGTGTCGGTGAATCCCTATAAAGAGCTGGAGATCTACACCAAGCAGCATATGGAGCGGTACAGGGGTGTTAACTTCTATGAAGTCTCCCCTCACATGTGAGTAAATCTTCAATGTTACTTTGCAGTGCCTTTTTATAAGTTTTCACCCCCATGGACTTTTCCACATGTTGTAATGTTATAACCTGGAAATGAAATGGACTTAATTGGGATTACATGTCAGGAATCTACACAACATTTCATCAAACCCCAAAACCCTCAATCGGACAGAGCCTGAGTAATTTTTCCAAGGAGAATGAGCAAAACTATCAAGATCCAGATGTGCAAAGCTGATAGACATATCACAGAAGCTGTGATTGAAGACCAAGATATCAAGTAGTAGAAATCACAGTTAAGATTATTTCAGTTCATTTCAGATCTGCAACCTCTGGCATTGAAATCTCATAGAACAATAAAATTTGGTTGGTATAGTGGTGATTTTCATATTGCAATATCACTATTTGCAAAAGCCATTACTGTAGTAAGGGTTAACAGATGATATATTATGCAGCCCCAATTCATGCTCCTCATCAGTTCCATAATCTCCCTCTCACCGACACAGCAGTAACATGTTTGCCCAGGCTGTATTGGCAGTTGCTAAGAGCTAGTTCGATTCGAATGTGAGGGAGGAGTGTAGCGGGAAGGTGCGGCCATTACACATTCCCATTCTAACCTCGTGAGTCCTCTGTTTTTGAGGGAGTGAGCAGAGAGCAAGTAAGAGAGCAGGTATGATGTATGAGCGAGATTCCTGCACGGTGCTGTAATGGGACTCTCCTTTCACGCTCATCACAGGGTCATGTGAGCACCGAACGTGTTTATCTCAGTGGTGGTGTGAGGCAGGCTGAAATAACAGACCTTCATTAGTGCCATTCCTGTCCTCCTGAAATGACTGATAACACATTGCCCTCAAAAGCATGTTCCATTGGGCTCTTAAGTGGAGCCACAGAAAAGTGTTTGTCCTATCATCTAGTGAACACGAGTTCGCAGCCAAGAGAGCAACATTGGCCGTGCTCTCCGGGAGGGTGGGGTGGCACACGTTTCTCTCCCTCTTTCTCTATCAGTCACAGCAACAATAGCTAATCATGGGCATCTGTGAGCTCAAGCATGCAGAAGTGGGTGGATAGTGCTTTCCTCTGAGTGTGTTACGCCGCTCCCTGATGTTATGCGACTAGGATGTGGTCACCCTCCCTGGTTAGTAGCTGTCACGTGATAGGGGAGAGCTGCCTGATGGGTAGGAATTAGCCATGACTAATTGACAAAAATTGTGGGAGTGGGTATTAAATAAATGAAATGTAATTAATTAATAGTATGCCAGCAGCTGCTGTAATAGTCTCACCATTATTATTTACTACAGAAGGAGCATTGGGTTTGTCTTTCCTGAGACCCATTCCATTTGATTCTGAAATAAAGATGACATTGAATTTGTGATCACTATAGCAATATATGTAAGGAAAACAGCATGTTTTATTGGGGTGTGCTGTTATAAGAAAATTATCAGCGACAGGGTGGTGTAACACGAAACGGCGCTACTTGTAACACTCCAATATTGATTACTTTCCAATAATCATCCCAAAGTGTTTTATTCCTCTTACAACACAGCAGTCTGCCGACACTAACAATGTTTTATTTATTCAGGAACAACTGTCATACATTTTATATATGTATAGTTATGTTTAATCTTGTAGATCATCCATAAAAAAGCTAGTTTCTGTTGTCACCTGCGTTATAGCCTCCATAAACATTGGATTGTTCCTTCAATAGCATCTCTTCTTCCTCTCTCTTGAAGTTGATAAAAAGGTCAAATTGTCATTTTAATGAGAAAAGATGACTAACCTCTTATAAAACTTACTGGAACAGCTTTACCTTTAAATGTTGCAAAGCATTGACACTCGAGACTCCTTTCAAAAATACTAAATAAATGTCTCCTCACCATAAAAAAAGCTTCACCATATTAACAACTACTTGTATTTTTAACTCGTTTGTGTGAAACATCTGCTATACGCATCCATTAGTTGTTACTGTGGAAACAATACCATATTAATTTTGTCACCCTTGTCAGAGTTCTGACAAATCCGATTTGAGAATTCAACAGTGCTGTGGTTCATGTTATTATAACACATTGTTTAGTAATTGAGCTATCACTCTTCCTCTTCTTGGTGTAGATATGCGGTGTCTGATAATGCATATCGCTCCATGCGGACGGAGAGACGGGACCAGTGTATCCTGATCTCGGGAGAGAGCGGTGCTGGGAAGACGGAAGCCTCTAAGAAAGTTCTGCAATACTACGCCATCACCTGTCCAGCCAGCGAACAAGTGCAGACCGTGAAAGACCGCCTATTGCAGTCCAACCCTGTTCTGGAGGTAATATAATAGATATTAGCATTTTATAACCAGCAAGCTAGTAGTGTTCATGAACATGCCATTATAAACCTTCAGAATAATGTAGGCAGAACGATAAATTGTTTCGTATGTTTGACATTGCTACATCTTATTTCAAGAAATGCCAGGCTCTATGAATATTCATGATTATGCAAATTAGAAATCCCCACATAAACTCTCGTCTTCCCTAAGAGGTACCAAATACTTAATTACCACTTAAATAACTTGCCTATCAGGAGGATAAGTAAGATTTCTGTATCTGAAATCAGATTTGCCTTGTATTTTCAGTGACTTATGGAACAATAGCGAAACCTGTCAAATATTCTATAACAAGCATGCTTTCACATTATGCTAATTAGAATGCATATGCTTTGGCTAAAAGTTTCCAGAAAAACCTAATCTATTTACAAAAGACAAAGTATCTCTCTGTTTTAAATAGAATATTATTGTGTTAATACATTTGACCGAAACGCCAATCCTAATAGAGTAAAATGCTTTTTTTCCCCTTATTGTAAAAAATAGAATATGGATCATAGGACAGGAATCCTAAAAATGTATGTTTCTAGTTGATTATTTAAGGGGCATGTGATGAGCTTGCATTTTTGAAAGTAGGATAAAGGATGTGAGATGGGTACCATAAACATTGCGGTTGCTGCCTTGCATCCTTAATGTCTTGCAGATGTGTATAAAAGGTGGTGGCTACCCTTTAATCTAAGTGCCCAGGTGTTTAATAGTATGTTTATGTTTGTGTGGCGGTCTGGGAAAAGCCATTAGCTGTGGCTTTGGCAGAATTTTGCCAAACAGCCAAAAATGCCTACAACACACTTTGACACTTCTGCTTTAAAAACATAAATAAGTTTCCTCAAGACAATGTATAAATCTTTTTTGTTGTTGTTGTTGTTAATTTTCTAAACTTGCCTAGGTTTTCTCTAAAGAGCATGTTTGGTAAAACTTTGAAGAAAAGCAGGTATAAAGGAAGACATTGTTGTCAGGGTCACATTTATTTTTGTAGTTTATTGCAGATGTTGTTGACAGCATGCTGGTGAGTTATAGTGTAATTGTAAAATTTTAAAAGGCGACTCTTTCCCTTTTCACATTTGGAAGTAAGCAGACGACAGATGTGTTATAGGACAGTGATCGACAACAAGGTGGTGTGATACTGTTCAAACCCTGACATTATTATTATTTTCAGAAAACAGTACAGTGTTTTATTCCTCTTTTATACAACACTTGATTACAATACACTAATTTGTTGAGCAGTGTCCCAAGAGTGCCAATATTTAGTATTAACAGCACTGGGACATTTCACCTTATGTGTCACTCCCCTTGCCTGTGTTCACCATCTAAAATTCCACTTCTTTTAATAGTGGTTACTACAGTAAGTAGTGTTAGTGACGACATTAGGGGGCATGGAAAGTGATACTTTTCAGGAATATAACTTTTGACTGCCGAGAAAGCTCATCAGATGAAGATGAACAGGAAGAAGGGATGCCAATTTTACAATAAGCACCTTTAATGGAAACATACAAATCTATGTAAGCTAGCTAGCCAGCTAGCTGATGTGCTATAAAGTGAGTGTGGCTTCTTCAGTACAGCAGCACTCCCTCTCGTGTGATATTGCTTAAATATCACAGGGATTTGCCAAAAATTACAATTGTTCATATATTAATAAATGCAACATTATGCTTTTTAACTGCTTGTTGTTATGTTGAATATCTGGAACTTCTGAGAGACAAGTTAGTTCCTGTTATCAGCTTCTTTTTCCTCTCTCTTGAACACTTTTTATCCATTTATTAGCCTTAGATTAGACATCATCTGCTTTATACAGGGTGTCCCAAAAGTCTGGATCCATCGGCATTTTTCCTTAAATGAAATGTAATTTTTTTTAAATTTCAGATCCAAAATGGTCCAAGTCCAAGGCCACCGATTTAAGCATTTATCATAATATCTGTACTTAAATAAATAATTGCCTATGGATCCAGACACCATGTATAGTAGAAAAGGTCGAAAGGATTTTCCCATGCTGTCACACCTTACTGCTAATACTGTCTTACTGTCTGAAAGACTGCTATTGCTTATACTTCTCTTCTCTGTGATCCTGCAACATTCCCTCTGTTCTCACTCTCATTTGTCTCTATTTCAGGCCTTTGGAAATGCTAAAACTTTGCGCAATGACAATTCAAGCCGTTTTGGGAAATACATGGACGTCCAGTTTGACTACAAGGTAATACTTGTTGCCGAGGATGTGTTCGGTTGTCATCAGGATTGTGGCTGTGCTGATATTTGTTACCCAAAGTGAATATAGCTTGAACTACAGTGTATCAATGATGTTAATATTCATACTTTTGTCCATCTGTACCACCTCCCTTTTACACTGCTTGGGTGGGGTTGTGCGCCTGTATGCCCTTGTGTGTATATGTGTGTTGGTGCTGTATATATGTGTATGTCAGCGTCCCACTGTTATTCCCGATGGCTTTCCCCGTTTCCAGGGTGCTCCTGTTGGGGGTCAAATCCTAAACTACCTGCTGGAGAAATCTCGTGTTGTGCACCAGAGCCATGGAGAACGAAACTTTCACATCTTCTATCAGCTCATTGAGGGTGGCGAGGAGGATCTGCTCAGGAGACTCGGGCTGGAGAGGAACGCACAGCAGTACCAGTACCTGGTGAAGGTCAGGACAACTGAGAGCATGCATCAGCATATACGCACACACTCAGGAGTCTTCATATTTCTGCACACCCCTGGTGTTTAATAGGGGAAGTTAATAGTCACTGTCCCTCCCTTCACTTCCTCTCTTCTGCTGAGTGTGTGTATGAGTCTTTCTGCCTGCAGGGAGTCAGGGAAAAACACGTACACAAACACACACCCACTCATACTGCTGATGCGTCCTGACTTCACTTCTTATTTACATGCAGCCTTCGAGGCTACAGTTGCGGTCAGAAGTTTACATACAGTCATCATGGATATTAATGTCATGGCAATATTGTTCTTCCAATGACTTCTTTGAACTGTTCTTTTTCTGGGGAAGAATGATTGAACAGCAATACATCTTTAATAGAAAAAAAACAAGGATTTGGTGCACAAGTTTTAATTTATTTTGGTTTTTTTCACTGTCAGAAAAGTACACCTAATATTTGGTTAAATGTCCCTTAGCAAGTTTTATCTTGACCAGACCATTTTGGTAGCCATCAAAAAGCTTCTGGCAGAATTAGGGTTGGATATTTTAACCACTCTTCTTGGCAGAATTTTTAGAGCTCAATTAAATTTGGGTGTTTCCTGGCACGTACTCAAGTTTTAAGCACAGTCCACATATTTTTGATAGGGTTGTGGTCAGGACTTGTTTTTACACTCTGAAAGCAACATGGAATCTACAGATCCACCATGGAGCTCACAAATATTTTTTTTACTGTATAAACCGATTTTTCCTCTGCATTTAACCCATCTAAGCAGTGAACACACACTAGTGAGAAGTGCACACATCCCCAGAGCAGTGGACAGCTCTATGCTACAGCGCCCAGGGAGCAGTTGGGGTTAGGTGCCTTGCTCAGGAGCACTTCAGCTGTGGATGCAGAGGGAAGGGAAGGTGATGTTCCTTCACTCCTCACACCCACACATTTTTCCTGCCGGTCCAGGGAATCGAACCAGCGACCAGCTTAGTTAGCTTGCTTTATCTGTTCTACAACCAGCTTTGCTGTGTGTGTGGAGTCACTGTCCTGTTGGAACACTCAATTGTGTCCAGGGTTGTGAGGTTCTTCATTATTCCATGCACTTTGTGCAATGCACCAGTTCCACTGGCAGCACCACACTTAACAGTTGGAACAGTGTTCCTCTGTACCTCTGGTCATCGTGGACAGACAACTCAATGTTCATCTCATCTGACCATAAAACTGTCCTCCAGAAGGCATTTTCTTTGTCCATGTGGTCAGCTGCAAACTTTAGCCAAGCTTGAAGGTGTCTGTTTTGGGGCTGAGGCTTCTTTCTTAGAGGGCAGCCTCTCAGTCCATGGTGATGTAAAACTCACTTGACTGTAGACAGTGTTCCAGCAGCTACTAGTTCGTGGTAGGCCTGTGCCTTGATGGTTCTTGGCTTGTTCCTGACCATCTGAACCAATTTCCTCTCAGCTGAGGGTGACAGTTTGGGGCTTCTTCCAGACCCTGGCAAAGTTGCTACACCTCCTATTAACATGTACGTGTCAAACAAACCCTTTCAATGTTGTGCACAGAGAAGCTACCAGCTGTAGTCAGTCATGATCAATAACAGGAAGTTAAGAGGTCTTGGCCTTGGCAAGTTAAAAGACATTTTGGAACTTTCAGCACCACTGAATTAATAATCCAAGTGGGTACAAGAATCATTTTGACCCAGTGTTGATTTCAGAAAACTCAACATAAATTAAAACTTTTTTTTTTATTAAAAATGTATGTTGTACAATCATTCTTTTTCAGAAAAAGAACAGTTAACAGTTAAAGAAATCATTATTGTTTTTAATTAATAATTAATTTTAATTTTAATAATTAAGTCCTTTATTGTCATGGCATTCATGTCCATGATGACTGTATGTAAACTTCTAACTGCAACTGTACATGCATATTCAACTTGCAGTTTAGCTCATTTCTCAACCTTGTTCTGTCATAAAAGGTTCAGAAGTCCTTAATTGCCTTTTAGAAGCTAGAACGTCTTGAGTTTGACTTTTTCTTAAATTCAGATTTGGTAATGCTCTTCATTAAGGTGACCTTAATGAACATTATTTACTGCATTAATGAACATTAACAAGCCATGAACTACAGCATTAATAAACTGTACATAATGTTGACAAAGCAGCAGTAAGTAACATTTTTAACTCTCTTTGTTTAAATGTTAACATTAAGGTGTTGGTTCATATTGATCACAGTGGACTTTGTTGTACTTTTAAAGTTTTTAGACACTTTGTGTTCGCACTAGCACCGAAAACGCTTTATTATAGTATTACAATTAATTTCAAAGAAAAATAACACAATGTCTATAAATTATACAGCAGATTGCGTACAATTTGGTTAACACCTTTTAAAATAAGACTAGCAACAAACCTAAATCAACATCAGTGACGTGCTAGTGTGAATTCAGAGTCAATTTTGTGGGTTGAATATTCTTAAAATTCATCAGACAACACCCTCTCTCTCTCAATCTCACTCACTCACTCACTCACTCACTCACTCACACACACACACACACACACACACACACACACACACACACACACACACAATAATGCTAGCATTAGTTACATGCTGTGAGCTATCATTATCAGAGACTCAGATTAGAGATTATCAGCTCCAGTAATTCCAAAGCTCACTGCAGACTATGCAGTTTTTAATGAAAGTGAGAATTCTACACATTGTTTTTGCTATAATATAAACTTTAATAGATTATATTCCCTTTGCTTTCTATTTAGTGTTATATAATTAGCCACATACAAACCAAATTGGCAACAATAAGCATTTTCGTTGTCATTTTTGTATATGGTGATTATTTATGAACCACTCATATTGAAAACCAATAACATTAGTGGGACAACATTATGACCTGTGGCTACATCCTATTTTCCGCTGATGAACACTAAGTAGTTGGCTATCAAATGGACCTTTTAACGAATGTTTATAAATGCCATTGTTTTGACAAAATGCTTCTGTGTGTGTGTGTGTGTGTGTGTGTGTGTGTGTGTGTGTGTGTGTGTGTGTGTGAGCACATTGAATTACAGGGTAATTGTCACAAAGTGAGCTCCATTAATGACCGCAATGACTGGAAGTCGGTGAGAAAAGCTCTGAGCGTCATTGGGTTCAGTGATGATGAAGTGGAGGTAAGAGAGCCCAAAGGTTTTAGTTGTAGAATTTGTGAAAATAATTTCCTATCCAAAAATTCTTAAAGGAAATTGAAGAAATTTACAATATGGCACATGAAATAAGTGTACACCTGATGAAAAAAATAAGTGATGAGTAACATTAACTCCTAAAAAATAAGTAAGTAACAAAGCATGACAGGACATGTTGTTATAGGAAAATAATCAATGGTGGGGTGGGTGCGTAGCAGAGTTATTATTACTGCCAATAACAGCACATTGTGAAGGGTTTTATTCCTCTTATACCTCATCAATTTGCCAAGAATAACATTTTATTAACGAACAATGTCATACCCTTTATCTATGTTTGTCTACATTTACATTGTGGAATGTCCATGAGACAAGTTTACAGTTGCATTTTAATGTATGGGATTTACATTTGTGGCATTTAACAGATGCCCTTTTTCACAGTGACTCACAGAAGAGTTTTGTAGTATCTATCAAACACACATCCTTGTATAGTTCACTAGGTCATGGATTAAGAGTACTTATCAGTCTAAACACCCTTTTGGGAGTGTTAGTACCGTTAGTTCCTGCTAACTTGTGTTAGCAGCCATAAATAGCCATTTTATAACCAAACTCTCTTTTTTCCTCTTTCTCTTTTGAAATTAATAAAAGCACAAAGTCCTTTATCTTGAAGACTTTCCCATGGCAGAAAATCTACTGACTGTCACAAAACCCTGACACCAAAACCCCTTCCATAAAAAGATGTTAAATAAACACCTCCTTCCTGCAAGTGTTTCTCTTTTCATTTGAAATTTGTTTATAGTTAAGTATAGTCACAGCCGGTACTACTGTGAGAGCCCTCCTATATTACGTAACACAAAGTTTGCATGTAGGAAGGATAAGTATAATAACAATTCTGACTTTCTCAGAAAGGACTGTACGTGTGTTTACATGTGTGACATGATGGAAGATTAACAAGTCTTCAAACATAATTGCTGTGCATATAACCATGTTGTTTTGCCCTACATCCCTCCCCTCTCCCTCTCTCTCTGTCTCTCATGGTTTCTTTCTCTATTTGCAGGAGCTACTAAACATCATTGCCAGCGTGCTACATTTGGGGAATATTCAGTATGAGAGTGAGGATGGTGGCAATGCCTACATTACCGTAGACACCCAGATTAAATATTTAGCCAGGGTGAGAATCCAACCCTATTACGCCTATTACACAATTGTAAAATAAATCACCTAATCTTTGCTGTTTTGATAATGCCAAATAAAAATCACACTTATTTTAGTTTATATATAAAATCTCCCAATGTTTCTGCCAATTGACCCCAGTTCCTATCCACTATCTAGTTCTTCCTTATTGCATGACAGATATGAAGTGGGTAGGGCAAAGACTAACACCTGCTTCCTCTGAGCCACCACATCCTTTTGCATCATTAATTTTAATATTAAATATTGCTGTTACACTGTATAACAATGCAAACCCTTTTCACCTTTAACCCATAGACAGCAGAACAACCAGTACTGTTTTGTCCTGAATAAAACAGCATATAAATAAATGGTGGACGCCAAAGCTTACACAATATTCTCTTTTAATGTGACATTGCAGTTATTAGATGTGGATGGCTGCACTCTCAAAGAGGCTCTGACACATAAGAAGATTATTGCCAAAGGAGAGGAGGTATGATACTTATTAGTCACTATTGGCACTAATGCACTACTATATAACTCAAATTTTACTCTAGTGCATGCTAGTTTAAGGAAATATTTGCTGCTGATTACATTATCAAGCTTGACATTTTTTTTTATGTCTGTCTTACAGTTGATGAGTCCACTGAATCAGGAGCAGGCTTCCTCAGCACGAGACGCTTTATCTAAAGCCATTTATGGACGCACGTTCACATGGCTCGTCAACAAAATCAACACCTCTCTGGCCTTCAAGGTACACTTATACAGTACATTAGAGTAATACTCGTTCCACAAACAACAGTAGATGTGATAGTGTTTGGCTCCCTCTAGTGGCACATCATCAAAATGACAAAAGTTTACCACTGGTGGTTGGCAGTTCATATATGGACTCAGTATTTCATTGGACCAAAACAAAGACTATAAAATATACTGTAGCATAGGTGACCAGTGTGTGAAACAAATGACTGTAGTGCAGCAATTTCAGTTTCCTAAACATGAACCAATGCAGCTTCTATAGCAGATCCTCTGTTCCAGTTTATCCAGTCATATGCATTTAGCTGAAGGCAATTTATCAGACTAGAGACTAGACAGAGACGTATTTCTAGACAGAATTCTAGAATTTTAAATTCTAGACAGAGGGTTTTTCCCCCACAGTTGTTTTAATGACATGTTAGAAAAATGTTGATGACCAATGGTTAAAGACAAATGGACAGACAAGTCCTGTTGTCCTACTGTGTTTATTCTCTGCTTCAAGTTTAAAACTCATCTCATCCGTGTCTCATCTTATCAGAGTCAATTGGGCTAGTTAAAAGTGGAAATGTGAAGTGTACTGCAAAACAGAACATGGAATTAAAACAATAGCTAGGAATTATTATTTATTGGTTAAGCATTAAATTAAGTGTTGTTGTGGATAGAATAGAATTTCATGTCTTTCGAAAAATTTGAGTTGAATGCCCCTGGACTAGAACAGTTGGAACCTGCTTCCTATTTTAATATTTATTATTTTTTCATTTTTCTGTATCTCCTCACTGCATTTTTTGTGATTGTTGTTTTTTCAGGAGGACTTCTTCAGTGGTAAGAGTATATCTGTCATTGGCCTGTTGGATATCTATGGGTTTGAGGTCTTCCAGAACAACAGGTATGTGTACTGAGGACTTGGATGCAATAAAACATTTTGGGTGTCACATTTAACCAGTCATAGTGTGTTCATTTTTACTTTGTGTGAATGACAGAATTATAAAATCTTTATTATATAATTAAGTAAATGATATTAGGAAGCCGTTGCACTAGTAGACAAATAGGTGAATAGACAGTTAACATAGCAAAGTGATTGTCCTTCATCTGGTAGAATTGAATTTGCATGTGGTAAACAAAAATAACATTGTCACAACGTGCTGCTGGTTTCCTGGTTCCTCCAGGGTCCTATCGGGTATTGCAATAGATTATTTCCCTCATGTGAAAGAGCTTACTATGAATCTGTTAGGTTGTACTTTTGAAAGCTAGAAAAAAGGGCTGACTAAGTTTTGATAATGATAGTCTAGCAGGCTGAAGATTCACTGTTCTCTTACAGTCACCTAATGTTAGTCCATCATTATTGTTTGCATTGATTTAAGTATTGCTTGAATTCAGAGAAAAATTTCGTTATTAATTATAACAGAAAAAGATGCCTTGTACACTTATACCCCATCAAGAAGCCCATGAATATGTAGTGAACTGTGTGTTACGGCCTGCATTTATATATCATATTAATATTTATATATTTTTTGGTGCAAAAACATTTGCCTGTCACATGTTTCGTGCTAATTTAGAAACTCCAGTGAGGTTTTCAGCTTCCACTTAAACAAATAAATAAATAAAATGTAATAATTAAATTAAAGTAAATTAATAGAATAGAAAACATAGACATAGAATAGAATACGGCAAGACCTCAACAGTGAAAATTTTCACATTTTGCCCACCTTAAATCCATTCAGCTGAATATTTTATAAAAGTTAGGAAATAACATCTGGTATCTATTTGCTATATTCTATTTTAAATATAATATAAATAAATAAATAAATAAATAAAGCTTTCCAAGGAAAATGTGCACAAAAAACACTGGCTGCGGTCACAATCTAATATGTAATGTACGTATGTAGTTTAATATTTGCATTAAAAATTTTCACGTACATTTTTTAAAAAGCTGTAACACTGTTCTCAAGCAGCTGAGGCAGTCGCGCAGTAAATCTCTTCTCTGTCTAGTTTTGAGCAGTTCTGTATCAACTACTGCAACGAGAAGCTACAGCAACTCTTCATCGAGCTGACCCTGAAATCAGAACAAGAGGAGTACGAAGCCGAGGGAATCACGGTAGGACCTCCCTCCACACGCACAAAACACATGCACACAGGCTCATCTTACACTTCTACACTGGTCTGCTGTGTTCAGAGTCATGGGAATAGGGGTTGCTCTGAGAGCCTATTAAATGCCTTTTTTAAAGGGTACATTTTTGAGCTGCTGTGTAAAGAAGCATGTGTTCAGTGTCCTTTCTATACTCTGATCATGTTGACATTGCACAGCATCATAAAATCATCACTATTAAAGAAAGCTTGCTTGTGGCCACACGCCCGGAGTGGGCCGCTTTTGAATTCCTGTCATTCTGCAGATATTTGCTTTCATAACTGTGTGACCAACATGGAAAAGAGTGATTAAATGTCAGTCCTGTTCTGAGATGTTTTTCATTCTCTGTTTGCAGTGGGAGCCTGTGCAATATTTCAATAACAAGATTATTTGTGATCTTGTGGAGGAGAAGTTCAAAGGCATCATCTCTATCTTGGTGAGGCTTTTCTCTGAATATCCAGTAATAGCTATGTGTTGTCCAAGTTAAACACAATTTATCTTTTAGAGTTATGTCTTTACCTCTGGTTAAGTTTTTGTAACCTTTCTTTCCCTCTATGACACACAAGCACCCCCTCTCTCTGTGTTTTACTTGTATACGCTCTCTGGACACTTTAATGGAAACACATGTACCCATGCATTTATACGATTCATTCATATAATTCTACAATTATCAGCCAGTCATGTGGCCATGGCATAATGCCTAAAATCAGGCATACGTTGGTCAAAAGGTTTCAATAGGTATCATTCATATGAAATCTCACAATGGTGAATAAATGTGATCCCAGTTATTTTGAAGTTGCATGGTGGTTTTTTTTGTGCCAGACAGGCTGGTTTGAGTGTTTCATAAACTGCTGATGTCCTAGAATGTCTTACCCTGTGTGCACTGTGTCTAATGTGTGTGCTATTAATTGGATTAATACATGTAAAATGTTGTAATCATTGTCTCTACCTCTCTCTCTGTCTCTCTGTAGGATGAGGAATGTCTAAGGCCAGGAGGTGCCACGGATTTAACCTTCCTAGAGAAGCTGGAGGGCACATTAGGAGGCCATGCCCACTTCTTAACGTCAGTCACACTTCATTACAATATACACATCGGAAAACTCCAGTGTTTTTAATCTAATCCCTGTTTATCACATCTACAGTGTATGAGTTATTTCTGTTTACATAAAACACACCCAGAGCCTAAGGACAGTTGCATTTCGTCAATAAACATGTCAGATTCATGACTACTTACTGTAATGTAAATTTACAACCATTACACTCTAAAGGTGTTAGGAAGAATCCAAATTAATGTCTTATTAAAGCTGAAGTATCCAGAGGGTTGATTATATACCTTCTTTATATATTTATCATTTGATATCACCATTATTAATTCACTATATTTTTGGATGGTGGTAGTCTGTGAACACCTTCTGCCTCTACTTTGTTCTCTTCCTCAGTCATAAGCTGGCTGACGGAAAAACCCGTAAAGTGATGGGTAGAGATGAGTTCAGGCTGCTGCATTACGCGGGAGAAGTCAACTACAATGTCAACGGTAAGGGAGTGGACAGAGACACAGTCACTGAACCAGAGGACGCTCTAATACCCGAGTCATGAGTTTTTAGAGCTGATGCTCAGGCTCCGCTCATCAACATGTTTACTGACCCTTTTGTGTTGTTTCTCACTCCCAGGCTTTCTCGACAAGAACAATGATCTCCTCTTCAGAAATTTGAAAGAGGTCAGTGTGTGGGACTGGAAAGAAGTATGACTAGGACAATTCAAAAACGTTGTGTTGTAGCTCCATTTTCGCTGCTCTGACTTGTAATATATGATGATGACTGGGTCTGTGATTGTGCTCGACGCAGGTGATGTGCATGTCAGAAAACAAGATCCTCAATCAGTGTTTTGACCGCGGAGAGTTGACGGACAAGAAGCGGCCAGAAACGGTAAGAAAGAACCGTCTTTCCTATTTGCATCAAAACATTAGTTCTGACTAAATATAAGCTACAATCGAGTGATTATATCTTATTGGGGAATTATAGATTTTAGGGGAATCTCTGCTTGGTGCCCACACTGTGAGGAATGCCCTGACTCTTAGGTCATGCTTGTCATTGTGTGTGCGTGTGTATGCCCACGCTGCAGTAGGCCATTGGCTGAGAGCGAGTGGGCTGCTGCTGATGATGTGGCTAAGCTGTTTGTATGCATTGTTAATGGCTATCCTCTCCCACACTGTCACCGCCTGGCTGGATCGGCACACTAGGACGTGTGTTCTTCCAATCCTTCACTCTTCTCATTCTCTCTTTCTTTCCTCTTTTTCGGTTCCTCTGTGCCTAGACGGCTACCCAGTTTAAGAACAGCCTGGCCAAGCTGATGGAAATCCTCATGTCTAAGGAACCATCATACGTGCGCTGTATCAAACCTAACGATGCCAAACAGGCTGGTGAGTTCCCTGATTTAGACTTTTTTTTTTTCGTGTGTGTGTGTGTGTGTGTGTGTCTGTATTTCTCTTGCTCAGATGATGTGATTGTCTTATTAGTACTGCGGTCCTGCTTCAGTATTGTGGTTTGGTGATGAACAGCACAACCTTGTGGTTAAAGGTTTAGTGGTAGAAGTGAAACAAATCTCTTCCCTCTGTGCTTGAAGATTACTTTTCAATCATTCTACTGATGTTTTCAGTTCACTGTCCATTCACACTGCAAGCTTTGTGTTATTAGTTGTTATTTTTTAATGTTTCCATTTCTCTGTCGTTACTGTTTAATTCAACGCTTCGCAATTCTCAAATCTGATTGGTCAAAAGGTGTTGATTAACTTTGTGTAATAGCAGCTCTGACAGTAGGGCTGGCTGTAATTTAAATTTATATTAATTTGCTTGTTGTAAAATGATTTTGCAAAGGCAATTGTCTGGTGGAGCCTTTCATTTTAAGAGACAAAAAAAGACAGGCTGATGATATGTGTTAATTAATAGCAATATTGGGAAATTACTGTAGTGTAGGCGGAATAAAACACTTCATGTTGATATTGCAAAATAATCAGCTTCAGTGTAGTAACAGTAACTCTGCTTTGGCTTTATGTTTGTGAGTTTTCTGACCTGCTGGACAAGATTATTTTTAGTGCAGTATATCATTAACAAAGTGGTTGAATGTTTGTAGGATTTATACGGAATCATGACTGTAACCAGCAGATGAATTGATTAGATTTTGGAATTGATCCAATCAGGAGTCAAGGTCACAGTAAGGTCAAATATCTGAAATAGTTTTCCTTCAATATCAAACAAACTTCCTGTATGAAGTATATTTTAAATGTATTTCAGGCACACACACATTTGCAACAACAAGGCTAGACTTGATGGCAGTGGAGCCATCCCTGTTTTATATCAAGAATTTAATTTTTTTATTTGTAGTAAAATGTAATCTTTTGAACATTGTGTGTCTCTGCAGGCCGATTTGATGACGTTCTGATCAGACATCAAGTGAAGTATCTGGGCCTGATGGAGAATTTGAGAGTAAGGAGAGCAGGCTTTGCCTATCGGCGCCGCTACGAGGTCTTCCTCCAGAGGTCAGCAATTCTTACTGGATGTCTCTTTCTACGGGCTTAAAGTCAGAGGGAGATACAGTCGCTGTTCCCATACAAATAAAGTAAATATAGTGTCAGCACTTTCACTTCCTGGGCTGTGTTTCATCAGTTGGGGATTTTGGTATAATCATTGGCCAACACAGCTTTGTGGTGTGTGATCTGGTTTGCCCAGATGAAATTTGTGTTATAGTTCATGTTATGTATTGTTTTGCCACAGGTATAAGTCGCTCTGTCCAGACACCTGGCCCAACTGGGACGGCCGCTTGGTAGATGGAGTTTCCACACTTGTCAAGCACCTGGGTTACAAACCTGAGGAGTACAAACTTGGCAGGTCTGTTACACCCTAAAAGCCCCTTTTCCAGATGCTTCCACATGTTTTTTTTTTTTTTTACAATGCTGATTAAAAATGTGATTACACATTTCAAATTTCAATTTTAGGACCAAAATCTTCATCCGTTTTCCAAAGACCTTGTTTGCAACAGAAGATGCATTAGAAGTCAGAAAACACAGTCTTGGTAGGAACTTTTTTTTTTTCTATTTGTGAATATTAGTATACAGAATACAGACAACCTGTGGTATAACCTGACATCATGCATAAGCAGATCAATATTATATACAGCAAACAGTCTTGCTGTCAAAGCATGCTTATGATTAATACCTGTGCATTTACAGCGACCATGCTTCAGGCAAACTGGAAGAGCTACAGTCAGAAATCCAAATTCCAGAAAATGAGACGATCAGGTATGGCCTAAGGAGGAAGGAGTTGTGATCAGTCGTTATTTAGAACATTACATGAAGACAGAATAGTTTCATTTTGAATGTCTATGTAACTTTATTTCTCTTGTCCAAAAGGAAATTGACCACTTTAATGTTCTTGTTCTGCAGCCATCATAATTCAGGCCTGGTGGAAGGGAATTTTGGCCCGTAGGAGGGCATGTCGCAGAAGACAAGCTGCAGACACTATCCGGAGGTCTGTCTGCTTGAGGATCTTATTCTGATCTTACTCTGTGTTTTATTTAATTTCTGTTAGGACTGCATAATATGGCCAAAAGAATAATCACAATTATTTTGCCCAATATTGAAATTGTAGTTTAGGAAATATATATTTGTATAGTCATAAAGATAGTTAATATAAATTACTAACTTTCGCTGCATCCTATGTCAGTATCCTAGTCAGTTATGTTTAGTTTAAAGTGAACATGGTTAAAATCTGATTAATTTTACAGCCCTGATAAATATTATGCTGACACTACGGCTCATACAGTACTACTCTAGGAAGCCTAAACTAAGGTCCTGGTGTCTGCCTCATAAACGCCCTCGGACCTGTATTCTTTATCTGGTCCTTTTACATCTTACTTTCCACATTAAGTGTCTGTTCATTATCACAATTATGCTACAAATGTTTGTAGCTAGGCTTTATTTTGATTCCAAATCTTCCTTTTATTATAGATTCATTAAAGGATTCATGTACCGTCACCAGCCACGCTGTCCTGAGAATGAATATTTCCTTGACTACGTGCGTTACTCATTCCTAATGAAGCTACACAGGTGTTTGCCCAAGTCAGTACTGGACAAGAGCTGGCCTATACCACCCCCTGCCCTGACTGAGGTTTGACTACATTTGCTATTAACTCTCACTTATTGTTAGATATACTGGATATAGTATGGAGTGGGTATGAGGAATGATGGTGTGTTGTCGTATACCAGGCATCAGAGCACCTCCGCAAACTGTGTATGCAGAACATGGTGTGGAAGTACTGCAAGAGCATCAACCCAGAGTGGAAGCACCAGGTAGAGCACTGACTCATTACTGCTTTAAAATTCATAGAAGATTTGTCACTTTCCTCATTTTGCCTGTGCTAAACATCTTTTATTTGCCGTTTCGTTTTAGTTGGAGCAGAAGTTGGTGGCCAGTGACATTTTTAAGGACAAGAAAGACAACTACCCCCAGAGTGTTGCCAAACTGTTTGTAGGAACAAGGCTCAGTAAGTGTTTCTCTGTGCTGATTTATTTCAGATTTTTTTTTTTTTGTTAAGAATGCAAATTCTAGGCTTTCAGCTGATCCTAGTTGTGCTTGTAAGTAAGTAAGGGGTTATATTATTACAGCTTGATTCTCGTGGATGGATATAATTGCTGGCAGATGCATATTGTAATTTTATGACAATTATTTCTAGCAAATTTAGAAGGCGTTTTTACATTTTTACATAGAAAACGTGTTGGCATTTACATGTTACAAGAGTTTTCATGTCTTCTTCTTCTTCTTCTACATTTTTCCTAACTCTGTGTGGGGTCAATGTTTCTGACCAACCTTCTCCAAACAGCTCAGTCCTGCATCTCCTCCGCAGTCAGACAATCTTCCTTCAAATCTTCCTTTACATTATCCATCCACTTTCACTTTGGCATCCACCTCCTTCTTCCATTACACTCTGTTTTTCAGTACATTTATATTCATTTCTAAAGAATAAAGTGAATTTAAAAAGGGCAAAATTGAGTGTGTAGCAAAATGTCCAAAATCCATTAGTACTCTACTGGATAAATCTTTTTTCTCTACTGTGCTTTATAACATGTTAGCATGTGTGTGTTTATTTAGATGGGGAGGATATCAATCCTAAAGTGCTCCAGGCTATGGGCAGTGAGAAGATGAAGGTATGCATTCACTGAAGGATGGGGTGCAACTAGAAGGTCATCGTGGCATCCACTTCATTTTTTCATAATTTGTGTTATTTTCTGTTAAAAAAAAGAAAAAATCCACACTACAGTTCCAAAGCTTACTGTAACTGACATGATAAATTATTCTATCAGCAAAACTACGAACAATTTTAGCTTTAAGGAATAAGATGATAGATATTATATCCATCAAAATCACACAACACTTCTAATTCCTTTTGCATGTAGGAGTTATTTTGTATATGGAATTAAGTCCAATGTGTGGCTCTTTACAGTATGCTGTTCCGGTGACTAAATATGACAGAAGAGGATACAAACCGCGTTCACGCCAGCTGCTACTGACTGGTAGCAGTGCCATCATAGTAGAGGAGACTAAACTGAAACAGCACATCGATTACAATGCTCTGAAAGGTGAAACAGCAAATGAAAATAATATAGTAGCATAACTACTAAAATAATAATACTAGTGAGCATAGCTAATAATATCAATAATAAATATTGACCTTCCCCTTCAGGTGTTTCTGTCAGCTCCCTCAGTGATGGCATTTTTGTCCTTCACGTTGTCTGTGAGGACAACAAACAGAAGGTGAGAGTAAAACATCTGTGAAGGATGGCTACAGCAGTCCGGCTGGTGTAAAAAATATGTATGAACTGTTATTAATATATAAACTTGTATCACGTTCACAGGGTGATTTAGTTCTACAGAGTGATCATGTGATCGAAACATTAACCAAAGTGGCAATCTGTGCTGACAAGATCAATAGCATCAACATCAGCCAGGGAAGGTCAGCCTCATGCATGTGTTCTTCATGTGAGAAATGAAAGAATGGTTTGGATTCCCAGCAGCCTTTTTCATTTCTTTCTTTTTATCCTTGAACAGCATAACATTCACAGTGTGTCAAGGAAAAGAAGGAATGATTGATTTCACGTCCGGCTCTGAGCTGCTCATTGCCAAAGCTAAGAACGGACACCTTTCAGTGGTAAGGAGAAGCACTATGCATCGTCTCATAATTAATACCCGAGAAAAAGCCTGTAGTAGAGTTTATTCTGGTGCCCTGTCTGCCAGCAGTTCACCAATTCAGTAATCCTGAACTCATCAACAAGGTGTTAATTGGTTTGTCAGTTAATTAATGCATTAATCCTCACAGATGAATAATTATGATTATAATGATTTGTATTTGTGTCAGATTTGAGGGTAGATTTTTTTTCTGTCAGATCTAAATCCAAACGTACTGTTGTAGCTATGCTAGCTACGGATGTTTGTGAATGACGGCTCGTCTGCATTTTGCATTGAACTGATTTACTGCAGATTTGTACTGCAATAGCCAAATTAAGGTATTTAGTATAGAACTTTATTCATAATGATATGATTAAACTTTAATCATGCCAAGAGCACAGTGTTTCCTCCAAAAAGTTAAAATGATCCAGCAATATTAACTAGTTAAATTATTAGCTGAAATAATAATTTAGCTGATATAATAATAATAATTAGCTGGTTAAATAATTAAGCAACAATGCTACCGTATTTGCACTTGGACAAACTGCGTAAAACAGAGCACCACTTTGGTACTTTTTTTTTTGTGTGGTACATCTGTAAAGTCATTGGTCAAACCCGCTTCTCTAACCTATAGGCCACGGCTGTATACAGTGTACCAGTATAAGTATATACAGTACCAGTCAAAAGTTCGGACATACCGTCTAATTCAATGGTTTTTCTTTCCTTTTATTACTTAAAAGAGACTGATGGACTGGCGTTCCTCTTTACTTAGTTAAGTGATTCTTGACATAATATGGATTACTAGAGTTGTCGAATATGGCTATTTTGATGGTCTTAAACTCATTACGAAGGCAAGAAATTCCACTAACGAACATTTTATAAGACACATCTGTTAATTGAAAAGCATTTCAGGTGACCACCTCATGAAGCTGGTTAAGATAATGCCGATAGTGTGCAAAGTTGTCATCAAGGTAAACAATGGCTATTCTGAAGAATCTAAAATATGAAACATATTTTGTTTTTTAACACGTTTTTGTTTACCACATGGTCTATTTGTTACTTCATAGTTTTCAGTATTGTTCTACAATGTAGAAAATAGTTAAAATAAAATAAAACTTACGATGAGTAGGTGTGTCCAAACATTTGGCTGATACTGTACATGCAAATATCCAGCCTTTTGTGATTAACCTGCAAACCCATAGTCTAAGGTACATACTGGTACATACATAAGGTACTGTAGAGGACTCAGATCACCACGAGCAGTCTTTCACTCAAAACTTGACCCTATTACTAAAGTGTGTTAGTTGTAATTGCACTATACAGTGCGACCCAAATGAGGATGGGT